>SSNP01000001.1:12809272-12825316 GCA_006937955.1 Pachypanchax playfairii | reverse complement strand
AAGTACCACCAAGTGAAGCGAACTGTGTAAAAAATGGACGACAACAACGCTGCAGCACTGTGCATTTGTTACAAACTGTACTGTTTGATGCTGTTACATGTCATATGCACGCAGAGTGTTGTGGTGATGATATTATCATTAATGATTGCAGCTTCTTTGTTGCATCATTTCCTGAAGGGGCGGGGCTTAGTTCCAGAGAGGTCAGCTTCTCTAAATAGCTGTTTTACACGCAAAGAAATTTGAATTTCAACTTCAGGAGTTTTTTATCATTTCAAACGTGTACAGTTTGTAGACAGTGAAACGAAATAGTGTTCCATCAAGAATCAAGTAGTGTTACATATAAAAGATACAAAGAGCACAAGACAAAATAGCATATAGTACAAACTAAATTCCAATTACAGCTAACTAGACTTCCAATCTAACAACAAAGAGTGCAACATGCAACTCATGACAAGACAGACAGCACAGAGACAAGACAGGGCATAAATTATTAAGCTAAGCATAAAAACAGTGTAAACAGCATACGTTTTAAGCTATTTCCAAGGAATAGTGTCCAGCAGGGTTAAACAGTGTAAACAGTACAAATGGTGTTAGAAATAATGTATTATAATCTAACTATTGTATGCGTATGTACATACTAGCAGCCAGGGAATAGTATCCAGCAGGATAAGAACGGTCTAAACTGCAAGATAAGAACAGTATAGTAGTGCAAATGGTATTAGAATACTATACTATAATCTAATGTACTTGTGTATATGTATAAGGTACGTATAAGGTGCAGTAGTGCATTTAGTCCTTAGTTTGATAGAGGTATCAGTTGGATTTGTTTAACAGTCTGATTGCCTGAGGAAAGAAGCTCTTCCCCATTCTAGAGGTGTGGGCATTAAGGCTGTGGTACCTTCTCCCTGATGGTAGTAAGGAAAAGAGAGCATGGGAAGGGTGGGTTGAGTCCTTGACAATGCACGCTGCTTTACGTAAGCATTGAGTACTGTAGATAACAGGGAGAGACGGAAGAGAGACTAAGCTTTCGCTATTGGCCTGGAGTGGGGCAGCTTTTTGATGCTGCGGAAAAACAAACCAGTGTGTCACAGGAGAGAAAACTGTTCATGGTGTAGAAATATTTCAGCATAGAAACTCCAGGTGCGAAAGTCGCGAGAGGTAGAACTAAAACACTTGAAAGTGAAACATGTGAATGAACATAGAGTTTGATGCAGCGGCGAGCAAGAGAATGGGAGACCACAGCAGCAGATTCTTGTCAGTTCACTTCAAAGGAAGGACCAGTGGGATGAGACAGCGTTGGATTCCGACTTTATGGCTCACGCAGTACCAAAACACAAGGTCCCGGACCGCAAATATGTCACAGACTGCTGTCCCAGCACTCGAAAAAAGGTAACTGCGCACGTTTCAAGGAAGCTAGAAAAGGTGCAGGCCACTGATATCTGGAGCAGCAACTTTCCCTGCTAAGCTTAACCGCTCAGACACTGAATCATCCAATCTGGAAAGTGTGGGGCTGCATGCAAATGAGTTCAAAGGATCCCACACAGGTGAAGTTATTGTAGGAGCAAAAGAAAATACACTGCTTCACTGGAGCATCCCCAAGTCAAAGATAACATTAACCTACTCTTGTCTATAATTTCTTATTTTCTGTTGTTATTTCACTAATCCTTTACTGGAAAAAATACTGCAGCCATTTTAGATCTGTTTCAAAAGCACTGTACAATAATTTTACATTCAAGTGAGTTTGCGGTTGTTTAGAATTAATTATTATTAATTATTTCAAACGGCGTGGAATCAGTACAGTATCGGTATCGGGGGCCAAAAAGTGGGATCAGCTATTTTATTCACAATATGTAATCTTTAATTTTGTGTCAAAATTAAGTGTCAAAAGAAAAAACAATCACAAGTATGATTTAGGGCTGGGCTATATGGCTTAAAAATAAAATCTCAGATTTATTTATTTTTTGTTTGATTTCTGATTTTTTCCGATTTCCCCCCTACTTATTAAGAAAAGCAACAAGTACAAACAACGGAAAACTTTAAGCAACCGCTTCAGTGATTGTTCTCCAGTGTACCTCTTTCCTGTTATTTGCGGTGCCTTGTACAAACGATTCAGCTACAGTTAGCTGTTTTTAGCTAAAGTTTGTCGGTCACTGCGGTGTTTGTTCGTCTCAGAGAGACGAGCGTTTTTCATGTTTGGTTGGATGTCTCTGTTTCAGGTGTTAGAATGAGTTTGTGGTGCTGCTTCCTTTGACTGCGATGGGCTTTAGCCAAATGTTGCAGCGTGAGGTCTCTTGCTTGCACGTCTGTCACAGCAAACCGTGTGAGACTAACGCTACGGAAACTCCTGGGAGCCAAAATGAGCCACTATGCAAAATCTCGATTTATTTATTTTTAAATCACCCGCAACAAAAATTCTAATTTATTAATTTAAACGATTAATTGCCCAGGCCTAGTATGATGTTTACACTATAAACAAGAATAACAGCACTGTGTATTTGAAAGAAAGCTAAAAACAATGTGCAGATGGACAATCTTTGTTCTCCTGTTATGAAACAGGCTGTCTTTTGTTTTCTGTTATGCAAATAAACTTTGGGTACTTCAAGGTCTCCTTGTTTGTGTGAGTCTACAATAGGCAATCTCCAAACTATACCATGACCCTTAACTCAATCATAAAAATTCTTTATTTCTCTGGGTATTCTCTGTAATGCACAATGCATAAATGGCTTTCCTGCAGAGCTGCAGAAGAGCAAACCTCTAATCTCAGTGCACAGTCACAGGCCTCTAAGGATTCCATGACATTCCCTAAAGAGATTCCATTCCCACATAAACAATCCTGGCATTGACACAGGCGCTGATTAGCAAGATGTCTGGGTATTTCTACAATGGTCTGGCAGAGGATAATGAGATCAGATCTGCAAAATGGAGTCCTCATTCAGGATTTTCTTGGCAGAGAGTTGTATGAAACTACTCTTGTAGACTTGAGAACAGCCGTGTTGCTGAAAGTTGGGCTTGCTGTCTTGCCAAAAGGAGAAGAAATTCAACAAAATGTTTTTACAAGGAACTGAAACACCCCGGAAGCACTGGACCCTGTAAAAGCCGAGGGAAGCCCAGTTTAGAGACGTGTCCTTTGTCTGCAGTTTAAAGGTATTTTTCTGTAATGTTGTTGATACTGCACAGAAATGTTTCATTTTTCAGGACTATCTTTTGTCCTTTTGATGTGCAGAATAAAAACCACTTGTCCTTGATCTCTGAGGAAAGACTTTGAACAACAGTAAACAGAAAAAAACAAGGCAGAATGAAAGAACTTGTGATATATTTTTTAAAAGTCAGTTAAAAGCTTGAATAACAATGAAACATTTATGATAAAGTAGAATTTATCGCTGCTTTATGTATTTCCTAAAGATGAATCCAGAGTTTAAAAGAAATACGTAAAGGTTTTGAATAAATTCAAACTTTTGTTCTAAATATAATTTGTGTTTGGGGTACAACTTATATGTTCTTAAAGACCGTTTTTCTAAACCGCCCCCCTTTTCACGAATCAAATAGAAGAGAATGATTTTTGTCAAAGTATGGTAAAGTCAGATTGATCTGTCATGTAACACAACTGTTCAAGCAAAAGACCATGTTTTTATTTAGTCAAATATTCTAATGCTTTGCTCTGGTCTTTTGCCTGAACATTTGAATAATGGCTTGAAATAAATTTGATGTTCTGTTGTGTTTAAAAGTCGATTTAGAATACAACCTTTAGAGTTTTAAACAATGTTTAGATTGATTTCATGCTGTAATTATACAGTGTTAGAGAAAATTAGAGAAATGCTTTTAAAACATATCAGCTTTGAATTGAAAAAAAAAACAATCCTTCTGAACATCCAGACTGATATGGAATGAGTAATATGGTAGGATTAACAGGATGCCACCTCATTTGATGAAGACGACCTACTCAGAATGGTTCTCAGTAGATCGTCAGGGGCCCTCACATGCTTGTAGGCTGCTTCACAAAGACAGGGCTCTTTTAAAGAGGCCATTTCACACAAATTACACGAGTTGATGGTTATTTCTTAAGTGTTAACCTGTAAAATGAAACATTTAATATCTAAAAAACGTCAGGAAACACTGATTAACAGACCTTTCAATCAAAATTCGGCCGGTTCCGTCTGGCTTCGGCAGCAGCTCGTTCATATTAATTATTTGAATTTGCTGGACTCTGATTGGCTAACAAACTAGCCTATGAGAGCAAGGTATACTGTTTCCTGCCCCACTGCGCATGACAACAACAGATGTTCTCTCTTCCTGTTTGCTACGTCTTATGCTACAGCTTTTAGCCAGCAGCATGCTAGGTGTGGTTTCAACTGCCGGAGCTGCCGAATACTAACAAGCAAACTAGTTGTGATGAAACAAATACAGGCCGTTCAAACTCGGGAGAACTCGGGTTTTATCACCACCTGCGTAGTTTGAAAGATTAAAACTGAAAGAGAAGTTGTTGACCTGTTTTCACACCCACTATGAAGGTAAGAACACCAGTGGAGCTAAAATATTCAACAGAAACCTCAGAAAACTCGTTTTTAATGGAAGGGCATCTTTAAGAGTTGGTGGATGGTGTTCAGTAGTATCTACTCTGGTTCTGCTGGATGTTTCTTCATGTTAAAAGAAAGATCATCCTAGTTTTTATGTTTATAAGACAAGCTTGCAATCTAATGAATTGATTTCATTTATCAATGATAAATATAACTGAGTATAATCAGTATAACAATAGAAATTTGTCCTGTGTTCTCTAATAATTTTACCTGATGTTAGTATTTATATAGTAAAGAAAATTAGTCCAAGCACTGGACCCTGAGAAACTCCATGACTGACTCTGATGTATGAAGATTATTTACACTAACAAGCTGGAACCTGTCATACAAATATGACTTAAATCAGTTTAGTTCCCTGAATCCCAGTATCATGTTTCATTAGTATATTATGGTCTATTGTATCAAATGCAGCACTGAGATCTAACAGGACAAATAAAGACACAAGTCCACTGTCTGAGGACATGAGAAGATCATTAGAAACTTTCACCAGTGCTGTTTCAGAGCTGATGATCTAAATTCTGACTGAAACTACTCAAACACATGATTACTGTGTAAATGATCACATAATTGTTTTGCAACTGTTTTTAAGTGTAAAATAGTTTTTGCATATACAAGGCCAACAATTAGGTGGAGTCCCTTAATCTAGACAGTTCTTATTAAAGACACTTTGATCAGGTCTATCCCACTACCACCACCCACCCCTGCCTCCTCACACACACACACAGGATTCCATTACTGGTCTGAGGAAGAAACCTCAACCATTGCAGGATGTCAGTGTTGCCTGTGTTGGTGTTTGGCTGTTGATTCACACTGTCGAGTGTCTGCCAGATTCTCCATGTGTTAATGCTACAGTGAAATCCTGTTTTGCAAAGCTCATTCAGTTGATCTACATCCTACATACAAAAAGATTGATTTTCTTTTTCTTTTCTCCACCCCTCCTTCTATGCTCTCTCATTTTCCCACATACCCTCTTCACCACAGATTATTTTTAAAGCTCAGCATCTCTTACAGTCTTCTCCATCTGCTTTTTTCCTTCTATCATCATTGTCCTTACTTCTACATGTGAATTTATTTTTTTATCATCTCATTCATCTTTCTCCTTCCTAATTGTCCTGTTCAAATCACATCCATCCTTCCCTTCCTTCCTCCCTCCCTCCCTCTATCTTCTCCTTGTCCCTCCCTCTCCACTTCTCTGGCAGGCTGCTCATTGCGGTGAGTCAGTATCATGGAGGCAGGCAGCGGGGCTGCTGCAGCAGTGGGGAGTGCATCACTGGGACTGCTGGGAGCTGCAGCCTCGTCCAGCCATGACATCTTGGACAGGTAAGAGAATATCATGAAACTGACGTACAGCTGTCTTGAATGATCTGCCTCAGAGTGAAATATGTGTGGAGGGAAGGACCACGCCTCAGGTAAAGCTTTAGTGAGCATGCTAGTTTGTTTATAGTCAGAGAAGGAGCATAAGGAGTTTGATACCCTTGGATTTTTACTGTTTCAATGAGGCAAGCGCTGGGATTTTGACAGATTTAGGATTCAGTTTGTGCTTGTGAGGCAGGACATGTGTGTCCTAAATGTGTGCTAGTGATTGAATGGTGGCTTCTTCAATGCCTCAAGGAGAAATGACACCAAAGTATACGCATGCAGGAAAGAATGGGGGAGGCAGAGAAGTCTAGCTGTACCAGCATGCTAAGGCTAAGCTGGTAGGGTGAGTTTGCACTGTCACCACCCCACCCTCTGTTAAGTTTGCTTCACACACCCACCCCTGGCCCTAGTTACACTTGAGGAGAGTTTGTCAGCCCCCATAGCAACTGGACGACAGCCATCACTAATCATTACTGCTGGAAAGCCTCATTCAGCTTTCTGTCACCCACAGTCATTCAGCTCTCAGCTCCAGCAACCACGACCCCCACTGAGGGGCCAAGGAGATCATCTTTCACTTAATTACGTCATGGCTCCAGCTGTATGCCCACACCAACATGTTCGTGCACTGTCATCGCATACACACACTTTCTCACGCACTAACATTCACAAAAACATGTACTGACTTCCATCCAGACAAAATGCTTCACGAAGACATTTTAGAACAAATGCTGCCAGAGGAAAATCCGTCTACACAGCGACCAGTTCTCAGTCTGGGCTCTTCCAGGGTTTCTAAGCATGCTTCCCTTGAATGACACGGTTAGCAGGAGCAGGTACTTATTACTTTTACGTCATGGTGGTAAAGCTCTGCCGGCACTCCAGCACATCCTGGGAATCTCCTTTGACATTTTAGTGAGCAGAGATTGAAATTAAAGCAGTGACACATCTAACTTGCCAGAGATGCAAAGCAAATGCAAGATTTTCACCAAGCAGCTTTCTTTAAATAAATAAAAATATGAACTGATGAATATTTTCAGACTGAATGGTGGTTCACAATAAATAACCAGTATTTTATATAAATATTTTGGTAAATTGTCAGTCATTCTACAGAATGCAGCAGATTTGCACATTATGTTCCAATAAATTGAAAGCAATTAGCATCTATTTGATTCTCTCCAGTCTCTTCTCTCATTTACCAAATTCAGTCCAACTGTATTCCTTAAAAAGGCTCTAAATACAGACAACACATGTCAGGTATCTACTGAATCAGAAATGGGGACTGAAATACAAAACGTTAACCAGAAGTCCCAGATAATGGAGAAGCTGTAGGGAAATCTGGAGCTCAGGTTGTTGCTGACGAAGAACACGGATTAGCTGCGTTGTAGAGGAGAGAAATGCACACTGGCACAGTGTTAACAGAGAAACAGCATTAGAATATGTTAATGCCAACAGCATTGTTTTATTTTACAGCTCTTTTTAAAAATACTGTTATGGGGTTAATAAAAAAGGGAGTGCACTAAACATCTCTAATTTAATTGTCTTGAAAATACACTGAAATGTTCCTCTGTAAACAGCTGCTTCCCTGGCAGCCAGCCAGGGTGCCAGTGTCACCTTTCCTCTCAGTAACGCTAAAGCAGCATGATATCAGTTTTTTCCTGCTGGATTAGCAACGTGTGTGAATCCGTCTCCCTCTTTTTAATTTTTGTTTGCAGATTTTTGTTCTGATGTTAATGATCTTTTTGTTCAGATGGTGATGGTGAGTTTAGGTTATCAGCCCCTCCATTTCCCTTAGTTCACAACCCCTTTACACCTAACCTGGATCTAAATCCTACATCAGGGTTACCATGGCAGCAGCAGCTTAGCATGCATTAGCCAGTGGTCCAACATTATAACTGAAAGTGGCTGTGCAAAAAGAATAGTAGAAAAACGATTTCAGTATCAGCAGGATAGGATGTTTGACCAAGGCCAGTGATTTAAAATTGTTGTCAGAAGGATCCTGCTGGACGATGGTGGATCAACGGAGCAGCAAGCAGACTTCAGGAGGACAGATTGGGGACAGGAGTCCCCAGGAGGTGACACAGAGAAATGGAACCAAAATGTCATAAAGCTGCATCCTCTTTAGTCATTCTTTAATCCAATCAGAGAGATGAGTAGACCAGAGAGGAGGAAATCCAGCAGAAAATAACATTCAGCAACAAATATTTCATTCTCTAAATAATGTATCTGCTCATTTTAGGTGGGCACAGACTTATATAATGTTGATATAATACTTTGTGCTTTGAGGTTTGTCTTTATCACTGATTTTTCTCATTTAACTAAAGGAAGTAATTCATTCTTCTTTGTTTGACTCTCTGGCCCCAGATTTTAATGTGACAAAATGATGCTAATTATACAAGAAACAAAATAATTAATCAGTTTGCTCTAATAACTGGTTAGCCTGTTTGCTGCTACATTAATCCACCTTCCTGTTAGACAGCTTTATCTTTTCTTGAAACTGGCTTTGTATTTATGTTCACTCTCATCATTTGAAAGGTTGCAATGATGTGCTTTTAGTATTTAAATTGTATCTAATGGGTATAAACAAAATGTTTTCCCCCTTTGAAAGACTTTGGTATTTTCTTTTTTGCTATATTCCTTTTTAAATGGAGTCATATTTGTAAGGAAATGCATTTGGGGGTTGAGCAGATGAGTATGTGGGTTGTGCCCATGAGAACTTCCCAGATCTCTGAAAATGCCAAAGAGCTTAGTCGACTTTTCACTCTAGTTTAAACCTCCTGGTCCTGACAATTAGGTGGATGATTGATGCCTGATTAGCAGCACCCGTGAGCATGGACTCTGCAACAGAAGTCAGCTGGTGTCTGCTCCAAGCATCCCTCATTTGGCTGATCTGGATAGAGAACATGCTAGAGGAAAACTTCAAGCTGGTGTTGAACAAACCAAACTGCAGCTTTATATGTAGTGAGTTTGAGTATCACTTCTAAACTGATGCCAGGTTCCATACAATGGGAATCTTATGCCTCTTTCACACCTAGGCTGAATGGTGTAAGTGTGGTGTGGTGTTAGATGGTGCAAGGTCAGTCTAGTTTTGTTCACATGCTCGTCTCTGGAATGTGGGAGGGAGCAATGCGCACATTGGTGGGGGCATGGGCTATTCACCTTGGCAGTGATGGAGGTCTTTGAGGCAGTTCTTAAGCGACACAAGAGTAGTAAACAAATGTGATGGACTTGAGGCTACTCTGTGTTGCATCACCACACCGACACATTATGCAGAAGAAGAGGGTGGGAAAGCTAATCGTGAAGCTCTGATGCCGCACCTGTCTGACCATTTAGTCTAAAAATAAAGTTTTGATTTTTCTGATATTGTTTGTCTTGGCCTCTTCATTACTAAAACATTGAAACTGTTTGCTAGTTAATACCAGAGCATGTTCAAGTTGGAGAAATCTCAACTCCAGCATCAAGTCACGCTGCATCAACCAGTCAGGAGCTTGGTGACATCATGCTCTGACCCAGTTCACAGGGGCAGGTCCAGCCAAAGCCATTCAATCTTCATTCAACATGGAGGAACAATTGATAAACGCTGTGGATTATCACTCGGAGCTATACGATCTGTTTTCTATACAGAGACGGGAATAAAAAGGACTTTGCTTGGAGGAATATAAATGAAGAGACCAGGCAACCTAGTAAGTTAATTTAGCTTTTGAAAGTTTTGACTGACCCGGCAAAGCAGCGCAAAAGCCAGCAAGTCTGACTACTGTCCCGCTGCTCTGCTCTCCACAATAGATAGAGAAGGGAGACTCTCTCTTCAAACGCTAAATTGACAGCTGCCATCATGCAAAAATACCATCTGGCACTACTTTCTACCACAAGTTGCGTATTTCAGCTTCACGCGCATCAAATGACATTTTGAAGTGCGACCAGTTTGTTTAGGTCCAAATGTTCACGCGACCTGTTACGTGCGAACGGCACTTTTTGGTCACTTCAAACGCGTTCAGTGTGAACGCACCATAACACAGAAGGCTAAGGGCTAGCTGACAGAGCTAGCTCATCTGCACTTCGAGCTCACACTGCGAGTTTTTTCATTAGCTGCTTCAAAGTGTTCAAAGAGCTTAAAATGAACCTGAACTCACCCTTACAGCTGCCTTGTCCACTCCAAACATTCTCTTTTCCCCATAAATGGCATCCATGTCCTGGAACCACTTCCATCAGTTGTGGTCGGCTCCACTCCAACGTGGCGGCGGTCCTTGATTGCTCTGTACTCACATTTGAGTTTTTTCACCTTGTCACAGCACTGCTTTTTCGCAGCTGCCATATTTAAAAAAACATAATAATGTGCCTTGCTGGTGGCTGTTGTGTTTAAATCCCATCGGCGCGATTCTGTGTTGTCACATCACATGCACACTGCCAGGCCAATCAGTGGCTAACACTACGTAGGTAGGTGCGTGACTGGCATCAGTTAACCCTGACCAGTCAGTTCATAGGTGGGTGTGATGAGTAGGCTTGGAGAAGATTGAAACACATCTGACAAAGGCAGCCGTGGTCCAAAAAAGGTGGTCAGTGGGGTCGGGATTTAGTGGGGTCGGCCATGTCTGAACAAAGCAGGAACAGGTCCACACCTACACCATTCAGCCCAGTTGTGAAAGAGTCATTAGAGACATGACTGCCCCTCACCTTCAGGACCATTTACTGGTGTCACTGGAACCTGAAAACGTGGAGGAACGTTATGTTTAGTGATGAGTCCAGATTCTGCCTGCAGCTTTTTTATATGATTTGTATCTTTTTATTGGGAGATAATTGCACTCTTCCATGATGTAGAAATGGCCTAGAAATATTTCAACATATGAGACCAGTCTTGTTTTATTTTAATTTTTTAGCCACAAAAGATTAGAGTGGGTATGTTTTGTCATGGTTTTGACCCAAACATGTTTCTGTATTGATTTAATTGGTCATGGAGTGAGAGCGTTAACTCAATTGACCTTTTGCTGAGTCCCGCCCCCCTTAGTTACTGTTGCTACGTCCGACAAACACGTCCAGAACGACAGATTACCATGACTGGAAGAGGTATTCCCATGCGTGTCAGTGACCTATTTTGGAGCAATATCTTTGCAACATCCTCCGAATCGAACCAGCCTTGATCTCCTTTCTCTCAGCAGATCAGCTCTGCCGAGTGGCGTCTGTACGCTCGCAGCCAGCCTCCCTCGCTGCCGGAGAGCACTCCCAGTTGCCAGCACCTCCAAAGCTTGGCCCCTGCGTTGCTTAGAGCCAACATCAATTCCCGAGCCAGCTCAGGGTCATCCGTGGGTGGACCGTGCCACCCCTCGGGACGCTCCTCAGCATCAAGCTCACCCTGACATCTAGTTAGTAGTTGGTAGATGTGGGGGCACCTCTTCACCATCATCCTTGGAGTTAATGTTTGTTGGACCAGCTCACATAGTAACGGTTGTGGGATTGGACGATGGCTGTTTTGGGGGCGGGGCCAGCGAAAGGTCAATTGGAGATTAAACTGATAACAATCAGACCAGAAACCTTTAGTTTGTTTAATAGGACAGTCCAGTTTTTAAAAATAAAACATGATTCCCACAAGGAGAAAAATCTCTTTTAACACTAAACCTCTCATATTTGAATAAAATACCACCAGCCCACCTACTTAATGGTTTCAATTTTTCTTCCAAATGCCTCCACTTGCTTTTTTTTGCAGATTGAACTGTTTTGTTCTTTTTTAAAAGAGAACATTTGCTGTAAACTCAGAAGAACTGAAGGAAATCCCCTTTTACTTTCTCCTTTTATCTGTTGTGTTGAAGATAGACAGAAAGCAGAACAGAATACTGCTGAAGAGGAGTGAGTATGTGCTGCAGGTGACCTTCTTGTCTGCTGATATGCCTTGTCATCAAGGAATGTTGAAAATTTGAGGTGTGCAACATGCTAGAGAGTGAGTGAATTGAACACTTGAAGTTTGGTCTCTGAAAGTACTTCACACAGTGTCAGTAGTTCTCAAGTGTCCCTGGTAAGTGGGGCCTAAAGCATGTCATTAGGGTCAGTGTGGTTGTGGGACGTCACAAACTCTGGAATCCTTCTCAAATCTTGTTTCTCATCATTTAACACATGGTTGAATCTGATTACTATTTAATTCTACAGAATTTTTGCCTCAGTCTGTGGTATTCATGGTGTAAGACATTCACTGTCCTAAAAATTATGTTAAAGAAAAGTCCATTTAGTATTTCTTTGTAACATATTAAAGCCTAATTGGCTTGTCTTGATGTCTTCAAATGCTATCACACTATTACAAAATACAAAAGAGTGAATTATAATAAGAAATGTTTACAACAATCACTCCTAAAATAAGTATCTGAAAAGTGCCTTAAAGCTAGACATTTTTAAGAAAAACATTGCTCCACTGGTTATTCTCTGGATTTAACACTTCGTCATTTAGATGAATTTAGATGAAATTGTCATCTTCAAAGCTCCATACAAACCAATTCATTGCTCAGCTAGCCTGAAGGTAAAGAGAGAAACGTGTGGCTTAGATAATTGAGTCAGGATTTAAAATGAATGTTGGATGAGAGGAGAATGTGGGAGGTCAGAGTCTTCTGATTATTCTGCCGCATTATGAAAAAATTCAAATCCCACATTTTTTACTATCAATCGAATGTTTGTTCTTCTCCAGCTTGGTACCGTACTGTCTTGGCAGGTAACTTCTATGGAAGGAAAGTGAATGTGTATATGGCCAAGGAATTAGACAGGACATGCTACCAACCACCCACCCAACCGGCAAAGAAACCAAGTCGGAGCCTGTTTGCGCTGTGTTGACAGAATGTGCGTTGAACCTCACCGTGTGAAGAAATGTTGTGTTCAGTGATGAATCTGATTTGCCTGCAGGGTCAAATTGTGAAGAGAATGCAATGTTGATTGTTACACTGGTAGAGTCGCAGCTTCTGGTGGAAGCAATTTGTTCGGTGGTACAGTGGGGCAAAAAAGTATTTAGTCAGCCACTAATTGTGTAAGTTCTCCCACTTAAAAAGATCAGAGAGGCCTGTAATTTTCATCATAGGTATACCTCAACTATGAGAGACAAAATAAGGAAAAAAAATCCAGAAAATCACATTGTCTGATTTTTAAAGAATTTATTTGCAAATTATGGTGGAAAATAAGTATTTGGTCACCTACAAACAAGTAAGATTTCTGGCTTTCACAGACCTGTAACTTCTTTAAGAGGCTCCTCGGTCCTCCACTCGTTACCTGTATTAATGGCACCTGTGTGAACTCGTTATCAGTATAAAAGACACCTGTCCACAACCTCAAACAGTCACGCTCCAAACTCCACTATGGCCAAGACCAAAGAGCTGTCAAAGGACACCAGAAACACAATTGTAGACCTTCACCAGGCTGGGAAGACTGAATCTGCAATAGGTAAGCAGCTTGGTGTGAAGAAATCAACTGTGGGAGCAATTATTAGAAAATGGAAGACATACAAGACCACTGATAATCTCCCTCGATCTGGGGCGCCACGCAAGATCTCACCCCGTGGGGTCAAAATGATCACAAGAACGGTGAGCAAAAATCCCAGAACCACACGGAGGGACCTAGTGAATGACCTGCAGAGAGCTGGGACCAAAGTAACAAAGGCTACCATCAGTAACACACTACGCCGCCAGGGACTCAAATCCTGCAGTGCCAGATGTGTCCCCCTGCTGAAGCCAGGACACGTCCAGGCCCGTCTGCGGTTTGCTAGAGAGCATTTGGATGATCCAGAAGAGGATTGGGAGAACATCATATGGTCAGATGAAACCAAAATAGAACTTTTTGGTAGAAACTCAACTTGTCGTGTTTGGAGGGGAAAGAATGCTGAGTTGGATCCAAAGAACACCATACCTACTGTAAAGCATGGGGGTGGAAACATCATGCTTTGGGGCTGTTTTTCTGCAAGGGGACCAGGACGACTGATCCGTGTAAAGGAAAGAATGAATGGGGCCATGTATCGTAAGATTTTGAGTGAAAACCTCCTTCCATCAGCAAGGGCATTGAAAATGAGACGTGGCTGGGTCTTTCAGCATGACAATGATCCCAAACACACCGCCCGGGCAACGAAGGAGTGGCTTCGTAAGAAGCATTTCAAGGTCCTGGAGTGGCCTAGCCAGTCTCCAGATCTCAACCCCATAGAAAATCTCTGGAGGGAGTTGAAAGTCCGTGTTGCCCAGCGTCAGCCCCAAAACATCACTGCTCTAGAGGAGATCTGCATGGAGGAATGGGCCAAAATACCAGCAACAGTGTGTGAAAACCTTGTGAAGACTTACAGAAAACGTTTGACCTCTGTCATTGCCAACAAAGGCTATATAACAAAGTATTGAGATTAACTTTTGTTATTGACCAAATACTTATTTTCCACCATAATTTGCAAATAAATTCTTTAAAAATCAGACAATGTGATTTTCTGGATTTTTTTTCCTCATTTTGTCTCTCATAGTTGAGGTATACCTATGATGAAAATTACAGGCCTCTCTGATCTTTTTAAGTGGGAGAACTTACACAATTGGTGGCTGACTAAATACTTTTTTGCCCCACTGTATGGAGTGGCATCTTCCTCTACTGTTTAACTGCAGCTACAGCTAATCATTAGCAAACATAAAAAAGGGTTATAACTGCGTCAGTTTTATGAATATTGAGCTCCAATGTCAAGTACTTGTTGCTAAGAATTTCACAACAAGTGCTAACAGCGTGTGAGACTGAACTTAATGTTAGAACTGAATGTTTAAAATCTTTAGAACTGACATGGTGGACTATATGCATTTCTGCAAATACAGTACTCTTTTTCAAAAATGTGCCTTTTGTTTTATTTTACAATATATTTAATCTTTTTATGTGTGTTTTGGCTGTAGGAGCCTGAGGCCAGGACGTCACCTAGAAGATGACGACATCGTGCCTGAACTAGCTTACATTCATCCCAGAGAAAGACCGGACTGGGAAGAAACCATCAGTGCCATGGTGAGACTGATTTATTATTCTGTGTATAGTTAATAAAGTCTTTTTGAATTGAATTTGAATATTTAGGCTGTAACTTAAAAAAAATCATAAGAGATTAAAGGATACTGTAAATGAGAGAAATCAATGAGGTATATTTATAGAGGGGACATGCCAGGCTTTTACCATTGGCCAATGTGTGCAAAGATGACCACCATGTTGGAAAAGGCATTAAACAATGACAAATGGCTTGACAGGTTCAGTAAAGTCACTATAGCGTGCTTAATTTAATATATATATAATTTATGTCTCCCTCTAGTACCTAATATAAACTATAAAAAATCTGCAGCATTCTCAAAATATATAAGTCTATATAAAAGCTATATTAAGAATAGGTTTTATCAAACACATTCAATTTTGGGGTGAATAAGACACAACGGCCTGGTACTAACATTTGGTATGTATAACATATATTTGTGCTTTATCATACATATAACTTGGTCTGAAAGTGTTTTTTTTGTCATAATCTTTAAATACTTCAATATAGGTAATACATAACACTGACGGATAATTTAACATTTGTTATTTTCTTCCTACATATCAAGGTGTTTAAGCTTTTTGCAGAAAATATTTACATATTTAAGCAAAGATGCTGTGACATTATAATGTTGTCACAATGTCACTGGCATAAATAATAAATGCTTACATAAATTAATATCATTCCAAATATAATGGCCATAATAAACACAATAACAGAAATATACAGTTAATAAATACTCCATAGTCACAGGATATATAGAAAAATCTATGAAGTATAATCTGTTATATGTATTACTAGAAGCTGTGTAAATATACCTAGCATCTACATGTGTATTATAGTGGTCCATCGTTCACCTTTCGCAACCTCGCAGTTTTTGCTGATTTTATTTTTTTGTGCAATTTTGTACTTTTTTTCTTTTTTTACAGCGCAATGTGACTCCTGCGATTGTTGAGGGACCACTGTACGTACACAGTCACTCACTCACAGTTACGCACTGCAGTGAGCAGGAATTTTGCCTTTTCTAATATGGCGTACGGGTGGGCGATATGACTTCAAATTAACGTCACAATATATTGAGCAGTTCACCTTGAACTCCCCCCCCCCCCCCCCCCCCCCCCCCCC
>SSNP01000001.1:12758265-12809262 GCA_006937955.1 Pachypanchax playfairii | reverse complement strand
CCCCCCCCCCCCCCCCCGGCCCTTTCTATATCAGATGGCCTAACTTACATAATGTGCTTGAACATGTGATGGTTCTTGTTATTGTATGGCTTCAACCAGCCTTTTCATTCAGAGTTCTATTCCCACTCCTTTCTGTATTTCTGTCAGTTTAGACTCAGAGAAGCGACCACACAGACCAGGTGGCTGTGAATGAAATCGATGATTTGGAGATCGTGTGCAGTCGTTTATTTTAGATAGAAAATATTTTGTCTTTGCATCGTAACACAGGTGATCAGCTGCAGCGTCTTCAGGTGGACACAATTTATCAATAGCCAGCGGGACTAATATCTGCTCCGACTGAGCGGGGCAGAGCTGCATCAGCATGCTGCGAGCGCTCCACTGCTAAGGGAACACAGTGACAACGATACGTGTACCACGTTAGTATACAAAAGTATCCAATAACACCATAAAAACGCATGAGATTTGTCGCTAGTCATGTTTTGGAAAATGATTCCCTAGAAGAGTCTAAACACTCGGTAAATATCGTGTCACAGTTGCTACATTAGCAGCGTATTACAGACTGGGGTGAAGTCACATGACTGTACGGTGGATGTGTATTGGATGTGTTTCCACTCTTTGTAACCAAACTTTGCATATTACCGTAGTTTCCTCCTCATCTGATTTTCTGTAACCAAACCAGTTCCAAATTGTGTAGCTTCTCACTTTACAGCGAGCTCCTCCTCAGCCTTACGTCCGCCTTCCACCATGCTTGTTTTCATTCAGCACGTGAACAGTGAGTCGGTTGTGCACAAAACTACATCATCAACATGACTTATCGGAGACAAATCTTTATCGTGAGGAGAATTTTCAGCAGTATATCGCAAACAACAAGAGACCACCCGTCCATTTATATTTTTTGCTACGGTGGTCCCCTCAGTTCAGACCTTCATCTGGAATGAAAAAGGTTTTATGTATGTTGACAGGTTGCTGTGTTCAAAAACATCTCACATGATACAGATTTAAGTCAGATTGTGACAGTTTTTATAGCTAATGCTAATCTCCATCTGGGGGGGCGGGGTGGGGTGTACTCTGGGTCGAGCAGCAGAGAGGAGGTGGTCTGACTGGCCTTGGTGGGGGAGGGGTAAAGCTCAGTATACCGGCTTTATGTCCAAATAAACATAGTCTACCAGCTATAATATACTCACCGTTTGTTGCTTTGCTACATGTTTATAGCATTTAGTGTAACTAACCTCAGAGGGAGATATTTTTGGGTGGGGCTGCATAGATCCAATTCAATTAATTACAACTGATGAGTTAATGTAAAACCTATATTTAAAAAAAATCTATTTCAGTTAAATATTTAACAAAGACTTTATTCAATCATAAAATAAAAAATAATCACCAGAACAGGTTAATCTAGTCAGCCAAACAGGCAAATTATGTGTATTAACATTAAATGTTGTATTTTAAGTAATATTTAAAGAGGCCATTTCACACAAATTTCATGAGTTTGTGGTTATTTCTGAAGTATTAACCTGTTATATGAAACAACCCTCACCCCAGAGCTGAAATAGACATATGAGAGTTGAAGATGGAGGGTAACTCATATTTTACAAAGCAATTTCTGTCTTTCAGAAATGCTTTATACAATCATCTCAGTATATGAATATACATATGAGTGTTTTAAACTCTAAATACATGCAATTAAAAAAAGAAATGTCTGTTTTAATCAATATCCCCCCTCTATTGGTCAGCCGCCCCTGCGCAGAGTTGTGGCCACTTGGTAGATTTTTAGACCCTCAAATCCTGCTGTGGTCCACATATTATCACAGGTTGAGACTAATAGACAGGGAGAGTAGTAAAGGGGAGCTACTCCATCCCTCTGGTTGCACTTTCAGTCCAAACGATCAATGAAGACCATAAAAACTTTATTTTACAAACCAGGACAAAGGATGAGGCACATTTTTCTTACGAAGTAGCACTTAATTTCTACTGCAGCTGCAGACATAGAAATGACCATGAAAATGCTCCTCCTTTGCACCACAAACATGTGCATTCCCATCCTTACCTCACTCCCATATGTGGTGTGTGTGTGGGGGGGTGTTTCTGACATCTGGCTCACAGTGTAAAAAAAAATCGAATTCCCATCCAAACTCAGAATTTCACGTATAAAACACATTTTCTGTGCATTTACTTTTGTGGTTGTAAAAACCGCATGTGGGGAAACCAGTGGGATGATGAGTTGTAACATTGTCTACTCTCACACATCTTTTCTGCTTGTGAAAGACTATCTTTTACAAATTATTAATGCAGCTAACTGTCGGTGTCTTAACAGTAACGGCGTCATTCTGTTTGTATAGATGGCCCAACCCCTGATGTCTGTGCACTCCAATGTAATTGGTTTATTTCAACCCATCTCTTTCTGACTCATTCACCAAACAGGATCTTTCATTATTTCCTTTCCTCTCTGTTTTGGGTCTAGGATCTCACATCAACAGCACAGTAAAAATGAGGCCGTCTCCATGGTAACTTGCTGAGCCACCCATGGTCAGTGTGTTTGGAGCCTGAACACAAGTGTTCACATTAATCGTAAAACAGAACGAGGGAAACAACAGTCTCACCAGGCTGATGAATATTGATCACAGAGGCGGGGCTTTTAATGCCTCATATCTGCTTGTCTTTGTTCAATATTTGATTGGAGCGGGACTGTGAACTGGGCCAGAATGTATTATGTATGTCACTGGGATCCATGAGGTGATGGAAAGCATTAAACAACTTACTGGAAACTGTCACACCCTGTTGCATTGTGGGAGACAGATTTTTTTTCTGCAGAGAAATTCAAAAGGAAGAAAACAATCACAAATACCTGCAGGAAAATGATCTAAATGTCAGAATTTTAAAATTGAAATTACAGTAGATCAGAAGCTGTTACAGTTATTTTAGCAATGGTGTTAATAAATATGCCATGCTAGTTGTTTTAATTTCTTTGTGCTCTGTTGTTTTATTTATGACTCCTACCAATTGTGTTTCAGAATGAGAATTTCAAGTCTGGGTGGCCCAACAATTAGTTTTGGCATGACCTTTTTAATGGGCAGTAACCTGTGTGTGCCTAAAAATGTTTTTTCTAAGAGTCAGTTTTACTTGGTTTGATGTAACCCACATCCGGCTGTGACAAAGAGTTAGTGTGTTACTGTCAGCAAAACAAGCGTGTCGCTCGTCCTCTAAAAGGTATTGTTGTGACTGTCACACCATCATTCTATTGGCTGATGGGAGTTTACACAGCAATCCAAGAATGAACAGCAGAAATGCACAAGCAAGGTAATAATAGATAAAAATCTGAGTTGCATTTCAATCGCGTACACAGGATGTTTGAGCACAAGCTGCAAGAAAACGTCACCAGACATCCCAAAGTTAAATGCTCCACATCCATAAAACATGAGGAGAGCTAACTATTAACAGCTGCCACCTGTTAATGAGACATGAAGGTTCTAACAGTTTCTAAAAATGTTTGTTCCAAATATGAAACTAAAAACGGTGGACGACTGTTATATGCACGATCTCGGTACCCAGCAGTTTTGTGCATATAAGCGTTGTGTGCATTTATCCTTTGGTGGTCATTTGGACTGCAAACAGTGTTCGGTATTGATAACAGATAATTGGAAATGATGTAATAACGTAATTACAATATATTAGGAGAGTAAAACTCTCGAACAGAGCGAGTTATACTTATAGAGAGGATCCACTATGACATTTAGTAACAGATGCGCCAGATACGTGTGAATGGACGCCAGGGTAACGGCACAGATTGAGTTACAGTTAGTAACAGAACAGTTTTCCATACTGGGTATTAAGAACTTAGGATTGGGCACTAAAAACTCTCAAAACAAATGTTACATTTGACATTATTTCTCACTGAAGAAGTCAGTGATTAATTTTTTGCGACCCTCTGACAGCTTCAGGCACACACGCCAGACGCGTCTGCGTGAACGCCAGAGCAGCCTGGTTCCAGGCACCTGACAGCGAGTGTGTGAGAGAACACCAGTAGAGGTGCACGGTAAAGCAACCGGTGAGAAATAGCAGGATTTAGTGAGATGCATGTATGATACCTCCAAATGTTTTGTGCATATATCCATCAGTGCTGTGCATAAAAGCATATGGATTCTCTATGACACAGGAACGTGCCCAGCAGTTTTGTACATATAAGCGTGTTTTGCATATAACCGTTGTCCACTGTATATTAAAAGAATTTACTAAAATATCTTTTCTAATAAATCTAAAGGTGGAAGTAGGAAAGCTAGCCTCTGTTATGTTTTATCTAAAGTGTAACAGTGTGATTTTAATCAGTGTTTGTGGAAATGAACATTAATGTACAGACAGGCAGTCTGATAAATATGATGCACTTTGTACACAGATGCTCACATTCTGATGTTAAATGGCAAAAAAAGTTTTGATCATTTACAGGTATTTAATCTTGAAAAGAATAAATGTGAGCTCTTAATCTGAAGAATCATAAAGATTATGCTGTGAAAGTCAAACATTACAGTGTAACTCTGGGAACAAAAGGAGACTCCCACTGTTACACACTAGTCTTTTTTTTGTTTATTATTTATTTTTTTAATCCTGCTTCATAATACAGGGCACAGTTATTAAAATGTAGTAAATACAACCTCAGATAAACCTCAGATCAATTAGCGTAGATTACTTCTTTTATATAAAAAAATTAAAGGGTAAGTAGGAGCCTGACCAGGTGCCACCCACTACAAGTGCTACTTAAAAATCCCAGAAAGCACAAGCACCTTCATATAGGCAAAAAGTTGGTAGTTTGTTGCAGAAAAGCAACATTAAAAGAACAGATTATCAGCAGGGAACATAGTGTTCAAAGTTTATGATAAAACAATAAGTACGGCTTTTAAAGGAAAGGTTTCCAGGAGAATACCTCTTCTCTTTAAAAATAACAGGATTTAAATATTCACAAGTGATTTGGTGAACTTTCTTCTTTGATAAAAAGTTTTGAGGATAATCACTTTCTTATACCTTACAACAAAAGCTTTTGCTGTAGCCACTTTCACTAAAGACTGAGACATCATCTTCATGTGTCGGTGAGACATGAGGGGCTAAACTCAGTCCTTCTTTTTACCCCCCTGAGCCACTGAGGTAGGTTGTCTACAGATCCGAAATGAACAGTGTGTGTTAGGGTAAGCTGGTACGGCGGCTTGAGGGTGTGATGTAGTGATGACAGACCGTCTGCACTACCATTCGGCCCTACGATTTCCAGTAGGAAATGACACACATGGCTCCATAATGCTGGCTTCATTTAGTGAGTGAACATTGCCCCAAGATTTGCATTCATGAATGATGAGTTGCAGATAAGCAGGGACTCGTCCCTGCAGCTGTATCACTAAGCTGCGCTGTCAAAAGATCCTGTGACTGCACATATTAACACTTAAAATAGGTGCTGCATTTAAACAGCTCCTCTCACCTTTGACAGGCTCACACTGTTGACATCACAGAAGAAGGAAGTGCAGAAAGTCCCAGCTGACCTCATTAGCAAATCACCTTTATTGTCACACTGTCAGGCTTTGGAGTCTGAATGTGCATATAAAGAACCTTCATGGATCTTTAATGCCTGCTGCTTAGCTCCTTCCAGATCATACAACAATCCGTGATCTACATGTGTTCTGCACACCTTGGTGGTCATACAAAAACATTGACAATATTGGCATAAAAAACTGACTCTGGAACATATTCAGGAAGTTAAGGTCAAAGCAGTACCCACGTGGCCAGTTTCAGTCCACGGTTTAACTCCATGTCTAAAAAAGGCACTTTTATTTTGTTGACCTGCAGTTATCTAGTTCATGATTTAAAAATCTGCATTATTTTGTGCAGGTTAATAAGAAGGACTTTTAACCCGGCAGGTCTAGTGCACACACACTGTAAGCAGGTGGTATGCGTGGTCTGGTTTTTACTTAGATTGATAGTAGCAAATGGAACCACCGTTGGAACAACCATGACAGGTAGCAATAGAGCTGAGTAGCTCCAACTAGCAGGACTAGTAGGATTTATTGATATATATAATCTGCGTGAACACTTGGCCTCATGAATTAAAGACACAAACAACCAGAAAATACATTTTAGGATTTTTTTTTACAATATGTTTTGTATGTCTTTCTGTCCCTCCTCAGGCTTTTGTGTCTTGTTGTTGTCTTACAAAGCTTGACACTGTCATTTTTAAATGAAAATCTGCAGCAAGTCAGCAACTGATAAAATTTGCCTGGGATAGACACATATATGATAAAATGTTAACTTTGGTGTTATATAGTATTCATATGTCCTGAAATATAACTTATATTCTCGAGTTATTCGCAGACCAGGAAGTAAAATGCTTGGTTTACCTAAACCCCCCCCCTGTGACTGCTGCCGCTCAAGCTGCCTGAATAAAATGTTGAATAAATTCCTGTAACTCTCACAGCCAAATGCACATTTTCACCGAGACACATTTAGAATGTAAAATACAATAAAACGGTGGTGCTTATGCCGCTTTTCCACCGACAGAACACGGTGCGGCTCGGTTCACTTTAGCCCCCTGCGGACCCTTTTCCACCGCCTTTTTCGGGTCTTAACCGCGTCATTCCGCGCCAACCCGGCCTCTTTTTTCAGACCACCTCCTCGGTGGTCCGAAGCGGCCCAAAGCGGGCCCACACGCCCACCTGTCTACTGATTGGTCCAGTAAACTGCTACCAGTGACACGACTACCTACGTAGTGGTAGCCCCTGATTGGCCCGGCTGTGTGTGGTGTTCACGTGGTGTGATTCAGAAGCGCTCCCGCAAAAGGCTTAAAAAAAACTCCCAGCAACCATACAAATATTTTATTTTAAAATACAATTGACTTTGGACAATGGCGACTTCCTCCACAAGAACCAAAAATCAAACCAACCAAAATGAACCACAGAAAGAGTGCAAAGTACAAAAACACACGTATATCCACCATTGTTGTTGTTGTTTCACGCGCTGTGACATCGCGGACAAAGACTTTTGCGCGCCACTTTTCATAGCCAGATGGGCACGCCCATATCCCCACTTACGTCCGCTTTATGTTTCCACCGCCTCAAGCGAGTTGATCCGCGCTATACTGTACCGCTCTCAAGCGCGCCGTGACGATTTGTAGATGGAAAAAGGGGCATTAGTGTCTTGCTTCAGACTCTCACAGCTCGGGGTGTGTGTGTTTAATCTGCAGGGGCAGAGCAGCACAGGTCCTGGTGTAACACTGTTACATCACTATGTTACAGTCAGTCGTTTTCCAGGAGAGAGTGGAGCAGCTGCTCAGAGCGCAGGATTCAGGAGGATTGCTGAGAAATGTGTATATTAAGCCAAAAACCAATCTGGGTTGTTTTTTTTTTTAATAAGGAAACAACATTACGATACGGGACCTTTAACATAAATAAATTCTCTGTGCTTTTAAATCATCTTCATTTCACACTTTCACTGCCTGCATCTCAGCAACATCCTGCAGAAGGATGCGGTTTGGCTAACAAAGATCTACTAATACTTTCTGTATTGGTAAAAAAATAATGGAAAATTGCTTAGGATCTATTATCTTATGTTTAACAATTAATAACTACATTTTGTAACAGAGTAAAGGAAATAACCAAACATGCAGAAATTAAAGGAAAACAAACACAGTGTAGAAGATTGCAGTGCTGCACCACCTTTAATTTGTTCTGTTTATAATATGAAGGCTTAAAAACTGATTTTGATACAAACATCATTGAACAGCTGACCACTGGAAATAGGCACCAGCCCCCCATGACCGTGCATACAAACCAGTGGGTGTAGAGCATGGATAGATGGGGGCAGTATGTCAGAGATCTGTTTGGCAGTAGCAGCTGGATCTTCAATGTTTGTGTTTGTTTTGGATTTTTTATAGGCAAGAAGCGCAGAGATCCCCGAACTGAGGACGGAGCCCCTCATGCGTTCAAGCAGCAGTAGTACAGCCAGCATGAAGGTCAAGAATGTGAAGAAGTAAGCAGAAACACACACACAGTTAATATCTGCTTCTTTGTTGCTTATTTTTCCTGATCAACTTATTTTATTTTCAGTGATGTGAAAAAGAATTTGCCTCATAAAAATGTCCTGTTTTTGCTTTTTTGGTGATATTTGAATGTTTTGATTATAATATCAGAAAACTTGAAGAAATACAAACTGTAGTTGTAAATGCTGATTTCATTAATACTTATTAAAGGATTGCAGTTGGGTAAAAACTTTGTTCACACAATGTTCTGAGTCTGTTTACCCTCCTCCTCCTCCTTTCATTCCCCTTTTCACTTGGCTCTCAGCTCCTTGCACTACTCGTGCACACACTGAGGTGTTTGTCATGGACAGATAAAGTGCTAAACAATTTCTTTCTGTGTCACATTTTCAGACTTTCCTTCACCAAGGGCCACTTCCCAAAACTGGCAGAGTGTGCTCACTTCCACTATGAAAATGTGGATTTTGGCACAATTCAGGTACCATTTTGAAGCTAGTTTGTGAATTTATTTTAATCCCATATATCCAGAGTTCTGTGTACTTGAAGCCGGGCAGGTTGGATTAGCACGTGTCAACATGTTTGTATAAAATGTAATTGGCTGTTTAAATTCCTTATGGATTTCTGCCATGATGCTCAACAAGCTTTGAACTTTGATGAAAAAAATCTTTGAAAAACAAATTATTGTTTAAAAGATGCAGTTCAGTGCATAGATGCTGTTTTATTAACAGATATATGATTTGTTTAAAGAGTCCATTCCATTAAAATGGTTTTTCTGAGGTTTCTGTTGAATATTTTAGCTCCACAGGTGTTCTTACCTTCATAGTGGGTGTGAAAACAGGTCAACAACTTCTCTTTCAGGTTTTATCTCTCAAACTACGCAGGTGGTGATAAAACCTGATTTCTCCTGAGTTCAAACGGCCTGTATCTGTTTCGTCACAACTCCTTTGTTCGTTAGTATTCATCAGCTCCTGCAGTTGAAACCACGCCTAGCATGCTGCTGGCTAAAAGCTGTTTGCATAAAACGTAGCGAACGGGAAGAGAGAACATCTGATGTTGCCATGCACAGCGGGGCAGGAAACAGTATACCTTGCTCTCATAGGCTAGTTTGTTAGCCAATCAGAGTCCAGCAAATTCAAATAATGAATATGAACGAGCTGCTGCCGAAGCCTGACGGAACCAGCTGGAACCATTTTAATGCAGACAAAATGAAAGGTCTGTTAATCAGCGTTTCCTGACGTTTTTTAGATATAAAATGTTTCATATTACTGGTTAATACTTAAGAAATAACCACAAAGTCCTGAAATTTGTATGAAATGGCCTCTTTAATACAACAAGTGTCTTCTATATTCTGAATCAACGAAAATTGGTTAGGATGTTCAGTCGTTTCATAGATTTTTGAATGTTGTCTTCTGATATCTAAATATTGAACAACTCTCAGGTTGACTGAGTTCACTTGACTGAAAATACTTAAGTGCTTCAAAGTGTGTCTGATGAAGAACTTTAACCTGGATCTGGGTTTATGACTCATAACATCCACTCTGTCCTTAAATATGAAACATTTTATATCTAAAAAATGTTAGGAAACACTGATTTACAGACCTTTCAATCTGACTGCTTGAAGATTTGTCCGGGTTCGGCTCCAACTCATTAATATTCATTATGCTATTTTGCTGGACTCAGATTGGCCATCAAACTAGCCTATTGCCTCTTTCAGACAGGCCATAAAAAACGGTAATTTTCTGGACTTTGTCTTTTTTGCTTTAGTCTGAAGGCTGAAGACCTAGTAACAAGAGCAGACTTTTTGTGGTATGGTGTTTGTGTTCAGACAGTCAGGAAATGTTCCAGAAAAGCAGGAGGGGTGTGAGGCAGTGGGGAAATGAGGGGAATGCTGAAAACGCACACATTGATGAAGTATCTCACGTGAACGGCAGTGTATAAGAACATGTGATTTCCCCCGACCAAAACACTCTTAACTCATTCAGTGCCATTGACATCTATAGATGTCGAACTGAATCCAAACGCTCAATGCCATTGACCTCTTGACGTCTCTACAGCTTTTATTGGCTGAAATCCCGCAAAGCATTCTGGGGCAGCCGCTCGCTGAAATTGAACTCATTACAGACTGTATTTAGTCATATGATGCGGGGGGGCAGTGGCGCACTTTTCTGGGTGAGATCACCCTTATTTACCGTGTAACAATGCCGTGTGGAGCGGGGGAGGAGCCAGGCACTCCGGATGAGACAGACGGTGAATACAGAAGGGAGATTCAGAGCCTGTGAAGCGGCTGGGAAGCGATCTCATTGTTCAGAATTTTTACAAACTAGTATAGAATTTATGGAATTGAGAAGGTGGTGGAGTTTATTACATGGATAAAATCCCTCCAGCACGACGGTCGGATCTACCAGGAACAAGTATGCCCCTTTTACACTTACAAATCAGCACAGTGCGCTTGAGAGCAGTACAGTATAGCGCGGATCAACTCGCTTGAGGCGGTGGAAACATAAAGCGGACGTAAGTGGGGATATGGGCGTGCCCATCTGGCTATGAAAAGTGGCGCGCAAAAGTCTTTGTCCGCGACGTCACAGCGCGTGAAACAACAACAACAATGGCGGATATACGTGTGTTTTTGTACTTTGCACTCTGTCTGTGGTTCATTTTGGTTGGTTTGATTTTTGGTTCTTGTGGAGGAAGTTGCCATTGTCCAAAGTCAATTGTAATTTAAAATAAAATATTTGTATGGTTGCTGGGAGTTTTTTTTTAAGCCTTTTAGCGGGAGCGCTTCTGAATCACACCACGTGAACACCACACACAGCCGGGCCAATCAGGGACTACCACTACGTAGGTAGTCGTGTCACTAGTAGCAGTTTACTGGACCAATCAGTAGACAGGTGGGCGTGTGGGCCCGCTGTGGGCCGCTTCGGACCACCGAGGAGGTGGTCTGAAAAAAGGGGGGCTAAAGTGAACCGAGCCGCAACGTGTTCTGTCGGTGGAAAAGCGGCAGTATTGTGTCGAAGGTGGCGCGGTTTTTGATCCAGTTCATCATTTTCAGACTTGTGATATCTTCAGCCTGACGTTGAGTTTCTTCTGGTGATTCTAGTGAAGAGCACTGTGAGTGGCTGCAGCTCCTTTTGTTTGGGTAAATGACATGTACACCCGCTGTACTAAACTTACGTCAAATCATATCAAGTGAGTAGTAAGGAATATGTCATTATTATTTATTCAGAACAATATTTAAAGAAATCTGATCTAAACTGAAATTTGTCTGTCTTCTCAAAGAATTACTGAGAACACAGAGCTTTGTATATGGAGTTGAAACACTTCACAGGACTGGAATCTGAAATAAAACAGACACATTCAGTGTTAATATTTCACAAAGACGTGATCTTCACCCTGAATCAGCTTCTTATCCCAATTCCAAGGTCTTTCTCTCAGACAGTGTTTCACCAACACAAGGACATCAGCTTGTTTTCATAAACATGGTATTTTCAAATATGATCAATTTACGCCGACATGTCAGCCTACGTTCATGCTACAAATCGATTCCACATGAGTTTGAATTTTTAATTTATGCTTTCTTAAAGGAAGGTGTATTTTAAATTAGTCAGACAAAAATGTATCAATTTTTTTTTGCTTTAAAAGTGGTGAAACTTTCTGCTTTTTAACTGGATGTATGCAGCAGCTTGTAGACCCAGTTTGCTGTGTTCATATAGTTTCTTCTTGACTATACTGTAAATGTAATTAATATAATGAACCGTTTTCTTTTTGTTTACAGTCTGCAGTTGTGCAGCAGTTGATTAAGAAACTTAATTTTGACCCGTCTGTACTTTTTGGCCCATTCTCAAACTTCAATTTCTATCAAAAATCTTGGAAAGGATGGTATTTGTGAAATTGCCTTTTTTTTAATACACAGAACATTCTGGAAATTTTCAGTTTGGTTTTAAAACTTTCCTTTTAAAAGTTTTTCAGATTTCTACAGATTCAGGAGACTCTGACATTTGACTTAGAGGTTTAAAGTCCTTACAATTTACATTTTGAGAAAATACAATGTTTCTTTTCATACAAATGCAGATGGCTCTGCCTCATTGATACTAGAGCCTGGATAGCTTTATATTTATATTTTTTTACAAATATAATTTCTTATTTTAATTTCTTTGTATATTTTCTTTTTAATAGGCCACAAGAATGGCACCTAATTTTGTTGTGCTTGCTAAAGTGACAATACATTCAGATTCAAACTTTCTCAACTTCAATGACAACTAAACCAAAGTCCTAGTTTTTTTTTTTTTTTACTGAGTAGCAACTACAGGTTATTCTGGAGCCCACGTTAAATAGTTGGGTGAGAGATTTTATTTTATTTTATTTTTAGTCTTTTAGTCATATTAGTTCAAGGATGAAAAGATCATTTTTATATAAGGTGAAATCTGTTAAACATAAAGGAATGTTTAAAAGGTTGATTTTTAGACCTGTATCTCACAGCAACAGTTAGTCCAGGATGCTGTAGCTGGTTTAATAACACAAAGAAGAGATTTTAAACATATTTCAGCTGAACTAGCATCTCTTCATTGGCTTCATGTTGGTTTTAGGGTTGATTTTAAGGTTTAGTTGACCTGAAATGTTCTTCATGGGCAGCCTCCTGCATATGTGTCTGATGACCTGCAGCTTTATGTACTCTCTACTGTAGATCGCTTAGATTTCAGCTCTCTGGTTTCATGTTCATTTTCAGATTCTCCTGCCTAATAGTCCATGTCATGCCCAGTGCCTGAGCTTGTTTTTGTCACCCCCCCCCCCACCCTACCAAAATAAGACTCATTTTGATTTTCTCGTTCCTGTCTGCTGCTGCCTGCCTGCACACTTGGGTCTGACATCATAGATACGCCCACATTCATGACAGTTCCTTCTCTTTCTATCTCTCCTAAATGGCCCGTCTTCAGCAGGCTCCAAGACTGGCTGAACACGATTCCAACAGGATTGCCCATGGACATGAGCCACTGGGTTTGTTTCGTTGACTCTGCAAACAGACGTCCTAATATCACCTGTCACCTGGTTCACACAAGATTTTTACAGTGTCGCAGACTGTTCAGACTGCACACACCGAAAAAATATCAGGCATATTCCTGTTCTGCAATAGGGATGGGTTTCCTCCCCAAAAAACAGATAAGCAGAAGCGCTTGTGGAGTCCACTGGTGACCAGACGCATATTTCTCACGCATCACTTCATGTGCACACCGCTAGGCCAATCAGTGGCTATCACTATGTACTTAGGTGTGTGATTGACATTACTTTACTGGGCTAATCAGTCCATAAGTGGGTGTGTTGGTTCGCTTGTGTACTCTTCGGACCAAAGCAGAGGTGGTGTAAAAAAAGGGTTGGCCCTGAAAAGGTTAATGGAAACATGCTAGAACGGGTCTGAACGTGCCGCTTCAAACTGACCCTAGTGGAAAAGCACCATTCCAGTCTGTCTGTTGCAACATGATGATGTGACACTTTAAGCTCAGTGGCCACTTCCTTTTGAGAACTTCCTGTTTGAAACCTCACAGTGGCGGGATACTGTTGATCAGCTGTTAGGTTGACCTTGGTCTTATGATGTCAACATGTGAATAGCATAAAGAGGAGACTATTTAAATACCAACTCTGATTAAAGCAGGACATTTAATGGGGGACTCAAGGATCAAACACCTGTTTTGAATTTTGATTTTAAATGTTTATCCTGAAACTTCATCTGAAAGCTGAATATCCCTAACCCTTTTGTGAGTACACTCTCAGAAATAGAGGTATGAGACAAGGACATTTTTGTACCTATAGGTAAAATGTTTTAAAATGTTCCCTTAAAAGTACAATATTGGTCTTTAAAAGGCCAGAAACGCCCCTTAGAGTGTTCAAATTGATATAAAGTACAAATTTGTACCATTTCAACTGCACCTGCAACCCTGGTCAAGGCTGGTTAATCTCCATTTTATTAAGTTTCATCCATCATTTTCAATATTATGTTTCAGAATGTTGGTTTTAGACTTCAAAATGTGGCATAATTTTACTGTTTTAGTGGAACAACTTCATAAGGTACAAAAATGGACCTGGACTACAGGGTACACCCCCAGCGACAAGAAGGGTACAAATTCTTGTCGCTGGGGGTGTACCCTGTAGTCCATGAAGTTGTTCCACTAAAACAGTAAAATTATGCCACATTTTGAAGTCTAAAACCAACATTCTGAAACATAATATTGAAAATGATGGATGAAACTTAATAAAATGGAGATTAACCAGCCTTGACCAGGGTTGCAGGTGCAGTTGAAATGGTACAAATTTGTACTTTATATCAATTTGAACACTCTAAGGGGCATTTCTGGTCTTTTAAAGACCAATATTGTACTTTTAAGGGAACATTTTAAAACAATTTACCTATAGGTACAAAAATGTCCTTGTCTCGTACCTCTATTTCTGAGAGTGTAGTGTATCTTGGAAAAAAGAACCTACATATTTATAAAGACATTAATATAAAGCAAACAACTAAACAAAACAGTTATTAACAGTTGTTATTAAACTGGAACTGTGTCTTGGTGAGGCAACATGCTGCTAACTGAATACATATTTAGTTATTAGGTCCAAACTACAGGAGTCTTTATATGTCTGTAACTCACTTCCAGTAATATATCTGGTAATTACCACTACTTCAGAAATGTTTTAAAAGAGTCAACACATTTATATATTGTTAAATTAAATGCTGTAGAATAGCTGTTTACTTTGTCTGCATAAAATTGGTGTTTCGAGTGTTTTTTTTTAAAAAGGGAGGGGTTTAAACTAGGAGTGCACTTTAACCCTTCAGTGTCTGAGCTTTAAGCTTTTTGTTGTTGTACTCTTCTTTTTCTTTTTATGTTGTTGGTTGAGGTATTGTTTTCCAGCTAGAGCAGAGAAAAACACTGATGGTGAGGCCATGCTTGTTTTGTTTTGTTTTTTTTTAATTCGCCTGCTGCTCATTTTGGCTATATTTGCAAAGCTTCAGTTAACATTCAAACTGTTGGAGAATTATTCAGTAGATTGCTCGCAGTAAAATAAGGATAACCCAAAGGAGGGGTAGCACAAGCTGAAGGAAAACAGTTCTCCTGCAAATGCAACGCCACCAAACACCCCGTCTCTCCTCTGCTTCTTTAGCGGTCTCTCCCCTCATCGTTCTTTGTCCTGGGAATGCACCAACCAGAGAGGGGTAGGAGGTATAGAGAAGGGGGAAGGGTGAGTCACTGTGTCAGACAGTGGAGAAGAAGAAAAAGAGAGTAAACTGCATGTGTGGAAGGACACAGAAAGCAGGCAGACTGTGAGGTCAGCAGAGGAACAAACTAAAAGAGTTTTTCCCCCCTTTTTTTTTTTTTTTTTTTTTTTACCTGATTTCTCTGAAGTATTTGTTCCATGTGGCTGGTCACATTGGGGGTCTAACGTGTGTTGTGGAAGCCAAGAAGGAAAATTAGATGAAAATGGGGATTGGACATCACAATGGTAGAATGGATGAGAATGTAAAATGGAGATTAAATCTGTTGTCACCATTACCTCTTGTCCTCTAACACCAGCTGTGGATGATATTGAGACTCCACACTCTGCAAAAGAAAGTGGCTTGCAAAGAGCTTGCAGTTTTTTCCTGCTGTAAGGTAATGCACTCTAGAGCTGCGAAACTAGACTGAATGTCAGTTTTCCCTTTCAAACAAACCTCAATGGGAAGAGAACTGAGGAAAGGTGTTGGAGCATTAAGGAGGAGCAAACTGGGCATGAAGCTGTTCCCCATGGAAGGAATGAAAGTGTTGTAAGAAGAGCTAACTGGACTGAACCCGCTGTATGTAAGTTTCTCTGTTTGACTTTTACGCTGCAGTTATCAGAGAAGTGCTGCCTCTTTGTCCTTGTGAGCCTTTAGGACTCATTAAATTCCAAATCAGTAAGATCAGATTGTCTTTATTATTATTATTATTTTAACTCAGGGTTGGCCAATTTTGGAAGTCAATATTTTAAAAGTAACTAATACATATACCAATAAGAGAATATGACAAAAATATAATATTAGAAAAAAGAAAACTGTTAATTATTGATAAAATTGTGACAATATATTTCTATACAAGAATCTTTGTGCACTCAAAAGAACCTTTCTACCTGAAGTCTTGACATCACAATCATTAGCACTAAAACTGATGTAATACTACTCATCATCCTGGTGTCGTTTCTGAACAGTTTTAGCTGGATTATATTTTCTGTACCTTGTTGCTTTCTGTGGAAGAGGTGCATTGAAAAGCATGAAGATTAACAAGAGACTCAGTAAGAGGTTTAATTTCTACTGGCATTCTTACCAGAACCAAGAAGTTATACTTACTTTAAATTTGTCACAATTGTCATCTGTTACATAATCTTCAATTGTTTCAAAGTCCTACAGTTTAACTGAAACTATATTTACTTTTGTTTTTAAAGGATACACTTTTTGTCCAACGCATATTCTGTATTAGTATTCTCTGTAGTGACACCTACTGTTTAGGAGGGGGAATGCAGTAATTGTAGTTCTTCTCAAGCCAAGTGGAACTCACATTGTATCCCTCTTGTATTTTTGGAAATACTGCTTTCAGGCTAGCCCCTCCTTTCCACTGGACGCGGCAGCAGCACATAGCGTTTTGCTCGCACAATCAGCCGTGTGTCCCTTCCCACCAGGAGCGTTTTACATCCTTTTGATTTAAAGAAAACTAGAAAGAATAGCAAGCATGTATGTATGCATGCATGCTTGCTATTCTTTCTAGTTTTCTTTAAATTATGGACACCAAACGATAGTACACACAATGTGTGAGTGCACATTGTATCCACTGTTGTCTATCAAAGTTTTACTCATGGTCATTTTATTGAGGATGAGCTGGTTCTGTGGGGAGTCTTGTCACCCTCTTGTGGCTGTGTTAAATTATAGTCTGCCTCATTAGTTGTCCTTTATTAGGAACAAATGAAAATAATAATTATTAAATAAAATAAGCTAATATACAGGTTTTAAAGTTGTGTTTATATAAGAAGTTAATCTATTTAAATGCTATGCTGTTTTTAGTCTGTTAATATTATAATCATTATCGATAATAATAGTAGTAGTACTAGTATGAGTATTTGCATTGCATCTAAAATGTTCTGTTATGTTGATATTATGTTATTCCCAATAATGTATTTGTATTTAAATTTTCTGTTTCTGTAAAATTCTATAATTTTCAAAGAAACATTTTAAAGATTTTTTTATATTCGGTTTATTACCTCTGCCAAGGAGGTAATGTTTTTAACAGGGTCTGTCTGTCTGTTAGCAGGATAACTCAAAAACTAATGGATGGATTTTGATGACATTTTCAGGAAAGGACAGAAATGACCCAAGGAAGACTTGATTAGATTTTGGGGGTGATCCAGATTACTGTCTGGATCCAGGAATTTTTTAAGGATACGGACATAGTACTTTCTACAATATGTCCACTGGGTGGAGGTCTGCGCTCTCTGAGTGCTTTTCTAGTTTAGACTAAAACTATCAGGCAAAGAACGTGAATTCATAACTTTTCCATATGTCAAGCTGTGTACTGGGATTGTGTTGAGTCTCTGAGTCAGCTGTGTCTTGGCATCTTAAGGATGCATAATATGGAAATTATTAAAGGTGCAGTATGTAAAAATTTTACAGTGAAATACTTACACAACAGTTTAATGTCCCACCGATGTTGAAAGTAAAGTCACATTGTAACAGATCTTGATTTCAGCCGGCTGGGTGGTCGCTTGTTTCTGTTATTTTAAAAAGGCCGGTCCACACCAGAATCATTATTTACACGTATAGACTTCCTGGTTCAATAGCAAATCATATGTGAGTCTGCAAGGTCGCCAAATCTTCAACACAAGCAGCTGTAATTCCACAACAACCAGCAGCAAAGAGTAATAAACCACCACATCCTTCTAACTGAGCAGCCGAGCTGCACGTGATGGGGCGTTCAAACGCACTTGGGAAAACTCAACGCTGAACAAATACGCCTTCAGAAATTCCCAAAAATTGACCAAATACATGAGTAACTAAACAAGAATTAACATCTACAGAAAAATCAGGGAGGGGAACAGGATGAGTGGCTGAGAGCAGATGTTTTTTTCCTCCACGAACTGCAGGATTCAGATTTGACAACAAGGTACTGTACCTTTAACATAAATAAAGATGTGACAGTTTCCTCACTAGATTTCTGATATACAGTTTGTATATGCTGCCCGTTTTTTAAAGTAAAGGTTCTATCCACCCATTTTCTTCTGCTTCATCCAGGGCTAGGTCACGGAGGCAGCATTCTGAGCAGAGATGCCCAGTAAAATAAAGTAAAGTAAAGGTTAAAAACCAAAAACTATTCAAATAAATCTAGATAAAACATTGATTTACTCTATTTAAATGGCTTCAGCTGTGCTATAATTTCTACAGTTTTTGTTGCTTTCACCGGCTCCTCAGTAAACAGAAAGGTTTTTGTGTGTGGAGTGTAAAAACAGTTCTGATAGCCAGCAGCACAGATAATTGGCTCATTTTATATCCTACTAGTTTGTGTCTTTGAGGAGAGGCAAGCAATGAAAAGGACATTGTTCTGTGAATGTTCTGTTTTTGTGCCCTTGCTATGGCAGCACTCAGATACTATCATTTAAGTCAGTCTTCAGGCTAAAGAAATATCAGTTCCTCTGCTGGTTGTTTTGAAAGCATATTTACTTTTGGTTTGAATGAACATTTGCTAATTAAATCTATTCCTTGTGCAATTCCAATTCTAAAAGTTAGGACACTCTATGAAATGTAAATAACAACAGAATGCAGTAACTTGCGCATCTCCAGAAGAACATAAACAACATATCAGATGTTCAAACTGTGATATTTTACCACTTCATAAAACATATGAGCCCTTTTTGAATTTGATGGCAGCAACACGTCTCAAAAAAGTTGAAACAGAGGTCACAAAAGGCTAAAAAAGTAATTGACACTTTTAAAAGAACAATTGGAGGAACATTCGACAATTAACTGGCAACTACTCGAACACGACTGAGTAAAAATGGAGCATTTCAGAGAGGCAGAGTCTCTCAGATGTAAAGATGGGCAGAGGTCTGGGACGATAATACAGTTTGCTGGATGATATATTGTCCCAAAAATTATCGATGATAAACAGTATTATTGTCAACATTATCGAGACCAAAATAACCACTTATGTAATGTTAATATATCATCATAATGCAAGTAAACCCTTTAAAATGCAACAGTTAAACCTTTACTTAACATTGAAATGACCAGAACTTTTAAATAGATAAATTAAACAAACAAAAAACAAGAAAAATACAATTAAAAAGGGCACTTAGTCTCTGTTAGAAAATCCTGCACCAAAAACAATCAAATAGACCATGTTTCTCCAAAACAATAAATACAATGGCCTACCCAGTGTCAACAAGTGTCGACTGTCGGGCCGACGGCTCTGCATCTCGAGGTGCAGTTTTTTTCCCCGAGCTGTGAAAACTCCACCGGGTGATAATGTTTCAAGTGGGAATGCAAGTTTGTTGTATTGTCTTTTTTGTTACTACAATTTTGGAACAAAGTCGGCATACTGGCTCGTCTGTGTCTCTTTCATTGGGCTTGAAGCCGAAATACTCCCACACCATGGCCGTAGCATTTGGCTTTGCTATAAGTTTCTCCATTCTCCTCACAAGGCTCACTTGCTGCTTGTGGCTCCGCTTCCTCCCAGAGATACAAAGATCCTGAATGACTGACAGGATGCTTCACTCCCTTCATTTCATCCCGCTAAGTCACTAACGCGCCCAGGTGTTCAGACTGATGCACAGTGAACCCTCTTGTCATCCAGCATGTTTGGAGGCGAGAAGCGAGGAAAACAAATACAAGCATGCACATGGCGATATATTGAGGTCGAAAAAGTTGAGTTCATTTTCATCTATCGTGCGATTAATTGATTTATTTTCCTCCCAGCCCTAGGCAGAGGTCCACTAATCTGACCCAAATTGTGAAGATTTGAATATCCCGCTATTTACAGTGAATAATATCATCAAAAGAGAATCTGGAGGAACCACGGTGCACAAAAGAGACTGGGTCAAAGGTCAAACTGAATGCTCATGATTTGTGGGTCCTGAGGCAGCTCTGCATTAATAACTAAAAACAGGGTTACCAAAAGATCATGCAAAGATCATACTGGTGTCTTCTCTGGACCAAAGACAAATGAGATGAAGCGTAAGATTGCTCTATAGTTAAATTTGGTGCGAATCTGAAGTTCTTTGTGGAAACCGTATATGCCATGTCCTGTGGACTACAGAGGAGAGGAACCATTCAACTTGTTATCAGCAGACATATCAACAGCTGCATCTCTGAGGGTATGAGGTTGCATCAGTGCCAATAGGGTGGGCAGCTTAAACATCTGGAAAGGCTCCATCAATGCTAAAATGTACATAGAGCTTTAAGAGTAACATCTGCTTCCATATAGACAACTCTTTTCAGTGAAAGGCCTTGCAAATTTCAGCAAGACAATATTAAACCTCATACTTTATCCATCACAGCAGAGTGGCTTCACAGGAGAAGCGTCTACCTGCTGAACTGACCTGCCTGCAGTCCAGATCTTTCACCAATGCAAAACATTTACTTGATCATGAAATGAAAAATCTGGCCACAAAGGTTCAGGTTTGTTGAGAAGCTAGAGTCCTGCATCAGACAAGAATGGGACAACATTCCTCTCTAAAACTCCAGCAGCTGGTCTCCTCACTTCCCAGATGTTCACAAACGAATGTTAAAAAGAAGAGGGGATGCTACACAGTGATGAACATCATCACCATGGTCCAACATTTTTCAGATGTGTTGCTGCCATCAAGTTCAAAATGAGTTCATATTTTCTATGAAATGGTAAAATGATATCCGTTTTAACATCTGTAATGTTTTTGTGTTCTATTGGGAATAAAACCATGCATGCTGGATAGTTGTGGGAGAAATGGCTCGTAGTCAGACGTGGAGGAGGTTAAGGCATGCCCTCTCAGCCGCCTCGTGTAAAACACAGCAATCTCAATAGACCTCTGCCTCGTTATCTGTTAATCCTGAGCCCATTGCTGCAGAATATTGATCTGGCACATTTGCCAAATACAAACTATCAATCCCAAAAACACCAGGATCTGGTGCCACTCCATGTTTGTTTACGTTTTGCTGTAGAAGGAGTCTCTCCCGCGGCAGCACCAGGAAGTGCAGTAACACCACAGCGCCACCACAGGTGGGGATGTAAGCAAGCTCTTAAGCTTTGGTTCATTTAAAGAGGCCATTTCACAACGATTTCATGACTTTGTGGTAATTTCTTAAGTAATAACCTGTGATATGAAACATTTTTTATCTAAAAAACGTTCGGAAACACTGATTAACAGACCTTTCAATCTCTCTGTGTCAAAATTCGACTGGTTTCGTTAGACTTTCGGGAAGCAACTCATTAATATTCATTATTCGAATCTGCTGGACTCTGATTGGCTAACAAACTAGCCTATGAGAGCAAGGTATACTGTTTCCTGCCCCGCTGTGCAGGGCAACAGCTCACGTACTCTCTTCCTGTTTGATACATCTCATGCTACAACTTTTAGCCAGCAGCATGCTAGGTGTGGTTTCAACTGCCGGAGCTGATGAATACTAACGAACAAAGGAGTTGTGATGAAACAGATACAGGCTGTTTGAACTCGGTTTTATCGCCACCTGCGTAGTTTGAGAGATTAAAACTGAAAGAGAAGTTGTTGACCTGTTTTCACACCCACTATGAAGGTAAGAACACCTGTGGAGCTAAAATATTCAACAGAAACCTCAAAAAACAGTTTTTAATGGAAGAGCCTGTTTAATAAAGTGCAGTTTGAGTGCAAACCGCTCCAGCTAAAAACAGCAACAATGTTGCAATTTTGGTCCCCAATCAAACCGAGTCTACCGGACTATCAGGTGTGAATACAGCCTAAAAGCCATTACTTTTTTTTTTTTTTTTTTACTCAGTGGATCGGCAGCTCTGCTGGCTCTGTGTCTGATTCTGTCACTTTTGTAAAGATGAAGACATATCTAACATTCCAATCCATCTCTTTTTGTCTTTCAGCTGTCCCTGGGAGATGAGCAATGTGAAGTGACACGGAATGGTTTTGAGTCTAAGGAGTTGGTGTACTTGGTTCATATTTACTGCCAGGTATGTGAACTGACCCACACCTGTCTAACAACTTACAAAAACATCTGTCCCTAAATATAATCATGTACTTTTGAGCAAATCTATTAGTACATTTTCCCCACAAACAAATTTGAACTAACTTGTTTAGAGATGGAATACTCCCCTCTCTGTTGACAGATTATGTGATCAAATGAAAGTGAATTTTCTCATTTCAGAGTGACATTTATGTTAAATGCTTACTTTCAGTTGCATAATTTTAAAATAAGGAGCAAGAACATTGACGATCATGTGCAGTTTTCCCTTTTGAGGGAAACTTCAGTCATCAAAAAATGACCAATTCGATGCAACTGGTCCAATTTGGCACAGATCTGTATCTAAATTATTTCTGTAAACCAGAAGAACAACTTTTTTCAAACATATAGTTGACTGAAACTGTAAGAAAACATGATGGATGCTAAGAATCAGAGGGAATGAGCTAGTGAGAGCTGATCATTTCAGCAGATTATTTCACATTCAAACATGATCAGGAGCGTGTGTTATAGCTGCTTCACTGGATTGGAGAGAGTAGTGAGAAGGACTATGTGGACTGTTTCTGTAATCAAAACAAGTCTTCACTCCTGAGAGTTATTGGGATACAAGGTTCAACGTGTCGTGCTTTTATACTCACATGTAATAATACACGCATGCCACGTAGTTGGAATTTCCTACGTCTTCTACTTCCTTGGAAAAATACTAAACCTTAATCAGTTCTATTTGGAAAAATATAATTTAGACACATGCCCTGAAATTCTGCATTCTGATGTTTAAACAGAGAAAGTAGCACAGTAAAAATGGTTTTAGGGCCACAAACCCAAAAAGGAGGAATAAATAGGAGCAGCGTCTGAAAGTAGGACAGAAAAAGATAGAGTTGTGTGAGCCCGCAGAGCCTTCCCAGTGGTAAATCTCCCTGCCGACACTTTAAATGCAGCACTAGAATCAGTGTGCTGAGCTGTCAGCTGCAGTCCCAGTCACACAAGCTCTGGCCTGAGTTCAGACAAATATTTCCTGAGCAAAATGGAGCAGAAGGCTTTTTTCCTCTCCTAGTTTCTCTTCCAGAGGTTTTAAGTGTTTTTACATGATCAAACACTCCAACAAATGAATGAAATTATCATTTCAACTGCTTAACAATAGTTAAGGTGATGGATTGAGGGTCAAATTCTGGGTTTGTACTTGCTGTGTTGACTTTGAATGAGTCCTTGGAAAGGCTGAGTAAGCTGTTGATGCTCTATATGTGGAAACAATCCCGTTGAAGAATAAATTCGATTTGGACGTTTTAACTTTTGTTTTAATTTTTCTCACTAAAGTGAAAGGACATCAACGGAGAAACATATGTGGAGATAAAAAAAATTGTTGCTGATAAAATAAACTAACAGTATTTTCATTGGACTGTATGTAAACACACAAAACTGCAGTTTTTATATATTACATTGTTTATAATTTTGAACCATTGCTGGTTACTTGTCTTTAGTATTTTCACTTTAAGAATGTAAAATTGTATGAAACTCACAGTAGTTTCAGTCTAGCTGGACTTCAGGGGAAACGGGAATCTTTTAAATCAAGCAAGACCATTTGTTTTCCTACCTATGTGTTTTGAAGGGTCGGAGCTGGATTGTGAAGCGCACCTATGAGGATTTCCGTGTTCTAGACAAGCACTTGCATCTCTGCATCTATGACCGGCGGTTCTCTCAGCTGCCTGAGCTGCCTCGACTGGACAGCCTGACTGATCAATCAGAGGCAAGTACTGAAAAGGGAAAACTTTAGGGATAAAACATTCAGTTATAATCAAATTAATCCAATACGGAAACAACTTTATTCATGTTTTAATTAGAAATGAATGCTAACTGTGAGCGCATCGCTCCCAAAATCTTAGAAGATAATAGCTTCAACTCAACACCCTGCTTTTCTTTTTTGCAGGGATTTTTTTTTTTTTTTGCTTTAACAGATTTATTCAGATCTTTATGGGAAACAAAGTTAAATTAATGTTATTTCCCACACATTCTAATAAAATCTAACACAGCAAAGTATCGGTTTTCTGTATAAGAGCTCTTTCACTCAGTTAATTATTTGTTTGGATTGACATGGTTTTTACTTTGTATCAGTTGAACATTTCCCCAAGTATCACCACCTTAACATGATGGAGCAGTTTGAGTCCCTCAATGATCCTGGAGGCGATGCTGTCTAGGGCTTCTGGCCCTGGTAGGCTCTCCTTTGGCAAACTGACCTAAGAGGAAAGAGTCATACCAAGAGTGGTGAGGAATGTCCATGGCAGGGAAGCAACCTCACCCAGCATAGGGAGGAAGAGAGGTACGGGAGCTCTTTGGCTCCTGAGGTTCAGCTGGGCTCATCCAAAAAGACTGCAGTAATCCACCTCCATATGGACTCACCACCTGCGTGGAGGAAAATCTAGGTCTGGTGCATAGACGGCTGGGTGGCAGGCAAAGGCAAGGACCTGGGCATGCAGGTCCTCATCATCAAAAACTGGTTCTTGTAACGTGGAATGTTACGTCAATGTTGGTAAAGGACCAGGATCTCGTGGGTGAGGTTGAGCGATACCAACTAGATATAGTTGGGTCACTTCTACACCCAGCTTAGGCTCTGGAACCCAACTCCTGGAAAGGGGTTGGACTCTCTCCTACTTTGGACTTGCTCAGAGATTGATGCATTGGTGGGTGTGTGGATACTGACAAGTTCCAGGCTGAGCGCCTCTGTGTTGAAGTTCTCCCCAGTGAATGAGAGGGTTGCCTCTCTGCAACTTTGAATTGCAGGAGGGAAGGTTCTGACTCTTAGTTGTGCATATGCTCTAAAAAGCATTTCAGATTCTTGTAGTCTCTGGACACGACAGACCTGGTAAGTCCAAACAAGAAGTGAGTGTGAACTGGAAATGTTTGGCATAGGCCCCTGTTCAGGAAATCCTGTTCGGGGCGGTTCAAGACATTAGAGCTTCAGCCCAAAGGTCATTGGTGCCTGTCGCAGTGGCAACCAGAAGATCTGTTGGTCAGACACCAGTAGTGATCGAAGCCATCAGGCAGAAGACAGAGGTCTTTAGAGCTTGTCTATTCCAGGACCCCTGTTGGTCCTGGTTCTGTGGTTGCTGACGCAAAAACCTGAGCCTGGGTTGAATTTGGAGAGGCTATGGAGATGGACCTCTGTCAGTCTGAATGATGTTCTGAGAACACACACAAGCAGACAAGTGGCAGAACATAAAACAATCATTTTAGTACCTCTTAATGTCTCTTTTGTGCTTGACTGATTATAGAATGCTGTAATGTCAACACAGCAGCTGCTTGGGAGGCAGCCTCGTTTGCCTCGTTTACTGTATTATTTAAACTTTAATGCAAGAAAACCCTAAACCTGAAATATCCCTAAAGGCCCGGAGTGTTTAAGTTCAGGGTACTCTACTGATTCAGCACTTTAAGCTGAGTCAGCATGATTTGTGTAGGAATATTAAACTAATAATGTTGATCATGGAGATTTATTTTGGTTCTATTTTGTTTAATGGTCCCAACCTTTTAAATCATTGATTAAAACAGCAATCAGACTTTCGAGGTTGGCTGTTAACACAGTTTCACTGAAAGGCCCTGTTGTTGCAACTCTTAGTGCTTTGGTATTGGATTGATGTATCAGTGAAATATATTTTGTTAGTTTAAAGAAATTACACTAATGTCTTTGTTTTCTTCCACTCTAGTCAGTTTCCCAGATGTTGTTGGCTTACCTCTCACGGCTGTCAGCTATCGCTGACAACAAAATTAACTGTGGGCCAGCCCTCACATGGATGGAGGTAACTCTGCCATGTGCTCTGTCTTGAACGTCCAAACTCACAGTTTCAAAGGGGATCAAAACCATTCTGAGCTTCATTCTTGAAACTAGTTTTTTTTAAAGTATCTTTATGTTTAAGTTTGACCTTCATATCAACTAAGCTTTCAGGAGATGCTCAGAGTGAAAACTGCTGCACAAAGTGAATATGAAGTGTGCCACTTTTAACATAAACCTAGCACAGACTTCTCACACTACAGTGTTTTTAAAGAGGCCATTTCACACAGATTTAATGACTTTGTGGTTATTTCGGAAGTATTAACCTGTAAAATGAAACATGTTAAAAAATTAGGAAACATTGATTTATAGACCTTTCAATCTCTCTGCATGAAGATTTGGCTGGCTTCGTTCAGCTTCGGGCTGCAACTTATTAATATTCATTATGCGAATTTGGTGGACTCAGATTGGCCAACAAACTAGCCTATGAGAGCAAGGCTTCCTGATTCCTTTCCCCCTTCACATGGTAACAGCGCACCGAGTCTCTTCCGGTTGTGTTTATGCTACAGCTTTTAGCCAGCAGCATGCTAGGCGTGGTTTCAACTGCAGGAGCTGATGAATACTAATGAGCAAAGGAGTTGTGATGAAACAGATACATGCCGTTTGAACTCGGGAGAACTCAGGTGTTATCGCCACCTGCGTAGTTTGAGAGATAAAAACTGAAAGACGTTTTTGTGGCGTTTTCACAACTATTATGAAGGTAAGAACACCTGTGGAGCTAAAATATTTAACAAAAACCTCAGAAAAAACGGTTTTAATGGAATGGCCTCTTTAAAGATGTACAGTAAATTAATTGACAACAGAAATTTCAAAACTTCTCAGCTAAAAACATCTTAATTTCATCAAGCTGCAGTAAAATTCACAAGGTGTTTCTTTTGATTTGCTCACACATGTAGTCAGTGCAGTTGAATGAAAAGTAAAAGCTGACAGTTCTGTTTCTTGTCTACCTGCTTATGGTGATTCATTAAACAAACACCTGTACTGTTTTTTAGATTTACCTGTGAGTGTTTGTTCTTCAGGTTGACAATAAGGGGAATCACCTGCTGGTTCATGAAGAGTCATCCATCAATGTGCCAGCGATTGCTGCTGCCCACGTCATCAAGCGCTACACTGCTCAGGCCTCTGATGAGCTGTCCTTTGAGGTGACAACAAAAAGTATTTTTAAATCAACAGTTAGCATGAACCAAATCCAAATATGACATAATCATTTCTGTTGTGGTGTGAAAGAGTCCACGCCAAATATTCAGAGAGAATGTTTCACAGATTTTTTTTTTCTTGCTGCAGAAAAATTAGTGAACATTGAACATGTATATTGACAGCAGCTAAGTATTATTCTAAGCAGTCCTTTACTCAGGGTAATGGTTTAATTCAGAAACCACTTTAAACTTATCTCTGTTGTGTGTTGCTTTCTGCAGGTTGGAGACATTGTGTCTGTTATCGATATGCCCCCGAAAGAGGACACTACATGGTGGAGGGGCAAGCATGGCTTTCAGGTAGTCCCAAAGCACTTTGTATCCTTGGGCCAAATACAGTCTACTTCAATCTGTAAATGTATTACCCACAACAGATTAACAGGGAGCCCAGCAGGTCATTTTTATCTGTATAAGGTAGGGCTGGGTGATATGGCTTAAAAATAATTTATAATTTATAAATAACTTTTTCAAATTCGATTTCCGATTTTTTCCGATTTTCTCCTACTTATTAAGAAAAGCAACAAGTACAAACAACGGAAAACTTTAAGCGACCGCTTCAGTGATTGTTCTCCACCGTACCTCTTTCCTGCTGTTTGCTGTGCCTTGTAAAAGCGATTCAGCTACAGTTAGCTGTTTTTAGCTAAAGTTTGTTGGTCACTGCGGTGTTTGTTCGTCTCAGAGAGACGAGCGTTTTCCATGTTCGGTTGGATGTCTCTGTTTCAGGTGTTAGAATGAGTTTGTGGTGCTGCTGCGTTTGACTGCGATGGGCTTTAGGTAAATGTTGCAGAGTGGGGTCTCGTGTTGCACGTCTGTCGCAGCAAACCATGTGAAACTAACGCTACGGAAACTCAGAGGAGCCAAAAAGCGTCACTACGCAAAATCCCGATTTATCTATTTTTAAATCGCCCGCCACAAAAAATTTGAATTAATTCGTTTAACCGATTTATCGTCCAGGCCTAGTATAAGGTAACTAAAACCACAGGCCTCATTTGTTGTGAAAACAGGCATTTAAACATTTATCTGAAGTTGTCATATGGCCAGCTGTAAATCCCGAGCCCTTAAATTTTGGTCATTTAGAATGGCTTTTTATAAACGCTGGTTTTGTTTGAGACTTTGACTAGCAAGGAAATTAACACAACAGTTCAGGAGGAAGAGCAGGTTGGTGGTTCGATTCCAGCTTACCCCTCCAATTGTCCTTGGTCAAGACACTGAACTCCATGTAGGCCCCCGATTTGGAATTTGGTGTGTGAGAGTGAATGGGTAACCTGGCTCTGCCAGGTCTATGTGTAGCCCCACCTCTTGTTGAGTCAGGGAAACACATACATCTGGAACCGCTCCATTTGAAACCGTCTATAAAAGGGAGGACCGTCTGGTTTAATATTTTAAGATGATTGGAGGACACGCCAGCAAGTGTCTGCCTTTGATGATTCTTTTTTTTTTAGCCAATCACAGTAAATCAAGCTCTTGCAAATCCATTCGGGAGTAAAAAACACACACATCGTTACCACTAAGAAAAGCAAAACACATCTTTACCATCAAGAAATGCACAAAGTTTTTACCTTTGATCATTTTTCAATGAAGAAATCGTCTCTCGTTCTCCTAAAACAGATTCTATAGCAGCTTTTATGCATACATCCACCAGTGCAGCCATGTTTGTTTTGCTTTGCCTGCCTGGGCACTTGCTGCCAATCATACCTGAACACCTCCCCTTAAAGCACAATGATTGGTCCAATAATTTTTGGACCAAAATAGACGGTTTTGCTGAAGCGGTACAAGATGGATTTTCGTGGGTTTGGAAAACTCCAAATCTTGTAGCATAAGGTTAGTGAATGGGTGAATGTAACTGTAAAAGTACTTTGAGTGGTCAGTAAGACTAGAAAACCTCTAAAAAACTGGCTATTTACTATTTAACAGACATGTTGTGTGTGGACCAGATGTCATTCCAACTGAAAAGGTACATATACTTTGTGTTTCCTGCTAATCACCAGCAGTCACAGCTGAGTGAGATACTAGCTTTAGGACTGCAGCACAAAATTACTGTGTATTTTTTCTTACTGCTTTAAGTTTGTAACGTTGATAATTCTAATGCATTTTATGTGACATATAAACATTTTTTCCATATGTGTGTTGTATTGTAAAGTTGATTCACTTGCTGCCTGTTTTGGCCAGGACAAGGTTTTTTTTTAAACTTAGTGGTATATTCTGGGTTGATAAAGGTTAGACAGAGGTGAGGCTGCCATTTTGAATCGTCAACCCCTCTGACCACCACCAACATTCATACGTATGTAAGATGAAGACAGTGTCTTGCTCAGAGCCACAAAGTTATAGTGACTAGGATGGATTTGAACTGCCAGCCCTCAGATTATTGAACAACCTGCTGTCCCCTTTGTGCCACTGCCTCTCTGGTTGTAACAAACTTATCAGAATGCTGAGAGTGAAGCTTATGTTACATAACCAGCTCTTCTTTTCAATCTTTCTGTGAAATCAGAGGTTTAGTACCACTGTCAGGTATATGAAGAACATTATATTACAGTACTATCATTTATACTAAGGAAAATTATTAACGTTTAAATGTTGGTGAAGAATGAACCCAAATTGGTAGCAAGAAAATTAACTGTTTAAAATAATCATAAAATGGAATTTAGATCTGTTGATAATGTGATTGGTGCATCGCTATGTAACTTCTCAGTTTTCATTTTATCAAGTTTTCTCTGGCCTGTCCTCCTCTTAAACCACTTCCTTCTTTGCTCTGCTCATTCCAGGTTGGCTTCTTTCCCAGCGAGTGCGTGGAGCTCATAAATGATAAAGTGCCACAGTCCATGACCAACTCTGTGCCCAAACCAGGTACTACTCCTTCTCTTAATCCAATTCTAACAGCACGTTAGACAGAGAGGTAATGTTGGTGGACGTCAGTGTCTATGATGGGTTGTCGGGTTTAGTATATGTAGATGTCAGGTCGTGCTACACCGTCATCTTTTGGAACTTTTGAAAAGGTGAAGTATCATGAAAGTATAAGTATATGTAACTACGGCTGCAACTTGTTTCTGTCAGAAGATGCAAAATATTGGGAGGAGAACATGTAAATAAGTGTGATTTATCAAACCTGAGGCTGTTTGCGGCTTCTAATTTTGCGCCTAAATTTCAAATCAAATCAAAAATACTTTATTAATCCCCAAAGGTAAATTAAATGTTGTTGTAGCTCAGTTCTTCTTCAGGGAGCCATTGTAGAATGTTCTAGCTGTGGACAAGAAGGACCTCCTGTAGTGGTCTGTGCTGCGGCGGGTCTGAAGAAGCCTTTGACTGAAGACACTCTGTTGTTGAGTTACTGTGTTGTGAAGAGGATGATGAGGGTTCTCCATGATAATTTTCATTTTCCAAACCATCCTCCTTTGGACAATCAACTCAAAAGACACCAGATCAGAACCAGAACAGAACCAGCCCTCCTTATTAATCTGTTCAACCTCTTCATGTCACTTGATCTGATGCTGCTCCCCCAATAGGTGACTGCAGATGTGATCAGCTGACAAACTCCTTTTCTTTTGCCACTCCTCTTCAAATCTCTGTCAGTCCGTATCATTTGAAAGCCAGACAGAGACAGACTGGAGTCCGGGATATGCTCCTTTAGCCATGTCTCAGTAAAACACATGATGCTGCATTCCAGATACTCTGGCTGGGTCTTCAACAGAGTTTGAAGTTCATCCATTTTGTGAGCAAGAGAAACATAGTGGAGAACCTTCAGCATCCTGAAAAGCATGTTTCAGTGTTTGGACCGCACTGGAGGGACACTTTACACACCAGGTTACCCTGATGATTGTTGTTTGCTGTGTGTTGCACAACATTCCACAACATCACAAAGTGATGGTTCACAGAGCCTGAAGATGTCTTTGCTGCTGCTCAATGATATTTTTTTGAATATGAAATGGTTTTTTTGGGGTCAGTTTTGTTGATTTTACATCCTAGTAGTTGCAGGGAGATACAACCTATTGGGAGGTTGTTCTTTCGGCACCAGTCCACATAAATCCTGGATCCTTCCTTCGTAGTCACTGTCATCCTCATCTATGATAAGGCCAATCATGGTAGAGTCCTCAGAACTGTAGTGATGGTAGGTTGCATGATATAGAGTTGATCATGAAAAGAAATGGAGCAATAGTTTTAACTGTCGAACCCCCAGTACTGCACATCAAAACATCAGACACACAGTCTCTTGTCCTCAAGGACTGCTGTGAGCAGTTTGTGAGACAGTCAAGGATCCAGTCAGACTGGTGGTGGTCCACTCCTGAGAGATCCAGCTTGTCCCTCAGAAGCACGGGCTGTATAGTCTTGAAAGATATGGAAACTTCAAAGAACATGATTCTCCCAGGATACTCCAAATGAGTCAGAGCTCTCTGCATCAGGTAGATGCCAGGTTGCGTTGAGAGAGAAAAAAAATATGATGTTTTCCATACATTATATTACAGAACCGGGTCAGACTATCACTTGTATTGACTTTCAAAAAATCATACATAACTCCTGAAAAGGGGAAAACTCCGGATTGCAGCTTTAAGAGTGAAGCAGCATTATGTCCATTCCCTTCTCTCTCAAATGGTCTCACTTCCTGGGGGAAATAAACTCTAAGAATAAGTTGCAATTAATTATAACAAAGAAAAATGATACATAAAAGTTTCTGTGCCATATTTTGCACAGCAGTTAAAAATAAAATCCTGTTTAAATTTACTTTTCCTTAATTTTTGCTTATTTCTTGAGCAAGAGTGGGAAAATAAAAGATGCCAGAGATTTGGTTAAAAAAATTTCTGTCAAGATAAAACCTCTGGGAACTTTGTTGCATCATGTACCTGACAGTGCCAGGCAGAAGGGACTTTCTTCAATCCAAGTACATGCAATATAAAGATATTATATATATTGTAGCGTCTGGTAGTGATGTCATTAAATATGTTGATTGGTGTGCCGTGGTATTTGTGAATTTAAGTACTACCATAAAATCTTTTGTTTTTATGGTTTTGTTGAACAAACATGGCAAATTTTCTAGTGATTGCATTTCAAATCATAAGAGACGGGGGCTGCAAAGGCTGGAGAAGAACGAGGTTGTGATCTGAGACCCACAAAGAAGGTGATGAAGCAAATGCTGTCTTTGGTGTGTTGCAATAAATTCACTGTTTTATTGTCTCTGGTGGGGAAGGTTACACACTGTTTGCTCAGGAAGAGTGGACCAAACTACCTGTTGGTAAATGTTTTTGTGTTTTACTTTCCCTTCTCCAGACCATGTCAAAGACTGTTGTGTGTCATAAAGCCTTCTTAGAATCAAATGGCGCTTTTCTACCGACAGAACACGGTGCGGCTCGGTTCACTTTAGCCCCCTGTGGACCCTTTTCCACCGCCTTTCTCGAGGCTTAACCGCATCATTCCGCGCCAACCCGGCCTCTTTTTTCAGACCACCTCCTTGGTGGTCCAAAGCGGGCCCACACGCCCACCTGTCTACTGATTGGTCCAGTAAATTGCTACCAGTGACACGACTACCTACGTAGTGGTAGCCCCTGATTGGCCCGACTGTGTGTGGTGTCCACGTGATGTGATACAGAAGCGCTCCCGCTAAAGGCTTTTAAAAAAACTCCCAGCAACCATACAAATATTTTATTTTAAAATACAATTGACTTTGGACAATGGCGAGTTCCTCCACAAGAACCAAAAATCAAACCAACCAAAATGAACCACAGACAGAGTGCAAAGTACAAAAACACACGTATAGACTTTTGCACAGCACTTTTCATAGCCAGATGGGCACGCCCATATCCCCACTTATGTCCGCTTTATGTTTCCACCGCCTCAAGCGAGTTGATCCGCGCTATACTGTATCGCTCTCAAGCGTGCCGTGCCGATTTGTCGGTGGAAAAGGGGCTAAAGAAGATGCTGCTAGTGCCATCAAGAATGGGAAGTGTATTATGACCAAATCAAATGATGAAAGTAAAGTTTGACAAAGTAGCCTTCCATTATTCAAATCCTTGTATATGACTTAATGTCCAAGCCTCCCCAGACTGAGTGTGACTGAAGCTCCAGCCTTTCTCAAACCCTTCATAACTTATGGGCTTTAAGGAATCAGAACAAATCTCCTCCTAATCCACAGTGAAAGAGGAAAGCCCCTTCACACACAGCAACATAGTTTAGAAGCCTCATGGACACCCATGGTAACTTTGGTTTTGATGTTAATGTTAAGTATCTTTTAGGATTATGACTGATCTGAAAAGCAACTTGCTGTATAGGCATTACCAATAACACATACGTTATTCTCAGCTTCTTTTTTTTTTTTTTTTGCTTGCCCACCACCTTGCTTTTAAATGTTCATTTGTTTGATTTTTGCTTGTGTCCTTGTCAGTATTGAATTTGTTTTATTACCAAGTATCTGCAACTCAAATGCATAATTTGCATGCCATGAATGTAGTTGACAGAATTTCTTTTGATATTTTGGCCTTTAAAGGTACAGTATGTAAGAATTGGACCTTGTTGTCAAATCCAAATCCTGCAGTTCATGTAGAAAAAAAAAACGTCCGCTCTCAGCCACTCACCCCCTCCCCTCCCTGATTTTTCTGCTGGGTTGCCAGTTCTGATGTTATTTCTCATTTTGTTTCTCTTGTAGCATAATTGTTACATTTTTGGAAATTTCTGAAGGTCTATTTGTTCAGCGTTGAGTTTTCCTAAGTGCATTTGAATGCCCCAGCACATGCAGCTCGGTTGCTCAGTTGGAATGCGGTGGTGTCTTGCTTGTGTTGAAGACTTGGCAGCCTTGCAATGTATTTTGCTATGGAACCAGGAAGTCTGGACGTGTAAATAATGATTCCGGTCCGGGCTAGCTTTTTTAAAATGACAGAAACTAGCAACGACCCAGCTGACTGAGATCAAGATCTGTTTCAATGGGACTTTACTTTCGGTAGGACATTAGACTGTTGTGTGAGTATTTCACTGTAAAATTCTTACATATTGTACCTTTAAATGAGCCAAACAAAATACCGCATAATGAAAACTATATTGAATAGTTAATGAGTCACTTGCATTTGTCTCAAATCTTTTTGCTGGCTCTCCACTAATTGCATTGTTATTATTGTTTGAAAATGAATGTTTTACTAAAATTACCATTTGTCTTGATGAGTAGCGTTTGACTGTGACTCCTCTGCCTCAGCCTCTCCCTGCTCTGGCCTGCAGCCTGCTTCGTGGAGTCTCTTCCCTCCCTGTGCGTGTTGGTATATATACACTTCACCTGCCTGTCTAAACTTTGTCCACCCTCAGTCACCTTTACTCACTTATACACCCACTATTTGTTTTGTTTAGCTGGCACAAAACTAACTGTAATGAGAATTTGTTGTCAGTTTGTCTTCCTGAATGCACACACTGGCGACGCACTTTGAGTGGTCTGAATGACTAGAAAGGCTCTATACAAATACAGGACATTTACCATTTACCTTTTGTACAAGCGTCATTCAATATGAATTTAATCCACTGGTCCCTTGTAGCTTGGTCCTAAATTAAAGGTGGGATATGGAAAATCATGCCTTTAACACAAAAAAAGTTCCTTATGACAAAATAAAATGCCTTGAACTTCTTTTAGAGAAGGAGCTTCTTTCTTTGTTGGTACCATCTCCGTCCATGATGATGTAAGACTTGTTTCAATGTGAATAGGGACACTGGTGTTCTGATTCATGGTATAGGCTTAAACTTTTCTGGTTTCTGGGTTGTTTCTGAACACCCTAACCTATTTCCTTACATCTGAAGCAGACAGGTTGAGTCTTTTTCCAGATTTGGCAAAGCAGTAATTACCAAGTAACTTGCCTTTACGGATCAAACGGATGATCTTGGAGCCTGACATTGTTTAGTGTTGACTCTCAAAGATGTTCCTGACTTAGATCTTCACTAAATTACTTTGAAATGGCTATTTTTCTGATTGTTAGTCAATCTAATGTGTGCTCTTTGAAGAAATAGTTTCTATGAGAAACCACCTGCAGTCAATCATGATCACTAATAAGAAGTTAATAAACCTTATCAAGTAAAAAGTTGTTGTGCCTGACGTCCTTGCAGCCTTTTTATGGCTGTCATTAGCCTGTAGGATTCCGATGTATTTGGAGTTGTCCTGGATGGCTGCAGTGTTGCCTTCAGGTAGTTTGTGCACTGCCCATAGTGATTACATATGACTTAATGCCACGTGGCTCTTGGAATTCTGTGAACTATACACAATCAAAAAGAAATTGCAGACTTTACTCAAGAACCCAGTGGGAATGTGAAAAAGAAACTTCTGGAGGCAAAATCAAAGCCATTTACTGAGGTGATGCTACTGTTCTACAAAGGCCTGAACTACCACTGCCAGATAATTGCATAGAGTGGCTACGGCTACTGGTTCCACAGTGACGCAGTCATCAGCCACCTCTGCTACATGAATAACGTCAAGATGTTTGCCAAAAATTGAGCAATATATTGACTCATTCAACCCACGTACTCAACTCTACTTCTTAATCCACAAATGCATTTTACTTACAGATGTGGTACCATTTTAAGGCGAAATAAACAGGTTTTCATACAACATGAGATTGTATTTCCAAGAAGTGTTATACAAAAGAAATAATCAACTAATATGAAATGTGTGCTGGATATAAATGTCACATCACAGCTCCTAAAAACTTAAAGGATCTGCAACTAACAGTTTAGTGCCAGAGAGTACAGCACATAATAATAATAATAGTAATAATAATTAACAGACCAGGGCATTTGGGACCAGTTTAGATTTTGCTAGATGATCATAATGTTATGATCAGTTGGTGTGTAACTGCAGTTTATATGTTTATTTGATGATTTTGAAGCAGGTTTTTTTTAGTCTTTTGCCTGCTTGAATAGCAGAAACAGCCACAAACACAAAACTATCAATAAATTAAAATGGGTTTGACATAAGATACAAAATCCATGTGAAAACACTTTAAATTTGATTTTTGTAAAGTTTCTTTGCTTGAAAATACAATACTTTCCTACATAAGTGTTTTATATCTATTTTCTGTTTCCTTTAGTTGGTGCACAGTGATGCTTTGTTCATTAATTTAAAATGCTTCTCTCCTTCTTATTCTCTCATGCCTTCATCATCCATCCATCCAAATGTCTGTTGGTCCATCAATCCATGGGAATGCATGCAGACTTGGAGATGGAGAGTGTAATGCAGGACAGTGCATGGGTGTCCGACCCACTAAACCACTACAACTTAAATTCAGGTAGAAAAAAAAACTCTTGATGTGTTGTTACTCCACGAGTGATGTTTGCACTGTGACATGTGTCCCTGTCACAACATTTTAAACTGGGTTGTGGCTTCACTTTTCACTTTGGAGAATGTTTCAGCTGGGTTACTATAGTACTACTACTACTGAGCTGCTGAATGTATGTGTGTGGATGAAGGCCAGCTGTGTTTGTGAATGTCTCTATGGTTCTAGATCTTGACTAGCCTTGATTTATTCAATCCTTTTACAATGAAAGGGCCAGTAAACCCATCCATAGAGCATTAAAGCTTTGTCCTGCAAGAGTTAGAACCTCTGTCTCCCTCTCCATGGTAACTGAAAGAGCACATTCCTGCAGGGAGCCACATTCTGGAAAAATACCCTGTGCAGATCCACTCACTTCACCACTAACCTTAGCTGAATGGAAACTGTTAGCAGTACAGCTCCCATCCAAACCAAGACCATACAAGCTTAGGGAATTGTAATACCTCAGTGTTTTTAGTGCTTTATTGCAACAGGAGCAATGATCAGAGTCTTCTATCATGACAGCAAAAAATAGGCCTCTTTTGTTTATTTCAATCTGAACATAAAAAACAATGGTGTCAGATGTCTTTCCTTCTCAGACAAGCAAGTAGACTTGACCCAGATGCAGAGCCCACTACTATCTTCTGTACGCTTCACTGTGTCTGGGGACCAGCGATTTGGGCAGCTGTGAGCTTTCGTAAGCCAAGACAGCTGGTTATGTGAGACAGAAAGGAATGGAAATAGGGGAGAATGTGTGAAACAGAGTAGGATTTGTCCTTCTGTTCCCCAGGATTTCAGATCATTTCCTGGTGCTGTGAAAGTATGCAAGATGCCTTGTGCAACACACTGCTCTGAAGTTTCAGAAGGAAACTGCTGTTGTCATTTCATCCCCATTTGAGGGTGGTTGCCTCTGATTTCACACTAACAACTCGAGCTTTACTGTAATGAAAGTGACTGTTTAACTACTTCTTGTTTTACAGAGGATAAAACATTCACCATATGAAAAGGTAAATAAAATATATCAGAACTGAAAGAGCCTGTTCTTAGTTTTTACCATGACTGCATTGCATTACAACACAGTTACTTGGAAATTGCATGTCACATTAGTGCCTAATTACATACATTTTATTCTCAAGCTTGTGCTTTAATTCTAAAACATGCTGACACCTACCCAGCAAGGAAAAACTGATACTTACTGTCATGTAAAGGTGTTCAGTAGCTTTGCATCCTAGTCCTGCCCAATGAACTGTGCATGTAATCACAAGACACATTTCCTCCATCATTCCAAACCTCAGTCAAATAGATTATCTATATCTATGCAAAAATATCAGCTGCATATTATTCATAGCTCTCACATGGTTACTTGAAATAAGACATCAGGATATCGTTCGCTATTTTCTGCTTTCAGAGGTCACATACAGTAAATAGATATGTGGTTACAATGAGCAACAATCTTAATAGAATGGCATAGAAATGTTTATTTTTTCCAGCATTTATTTTCAGTTAAATACAAAACATGGTTTATGGGCTTTGTGCGGTAGCAAAAGTTTTCGCCCTCTCATGGAAGGACCAGCTGTTATCTGTACATGCAAAAGAACCTTTGTCTTCATTCTAACTTTTGATATCATTAGATTATTGATGCTTTACATTTTATGGGGTTTTACATTGGCAACTGCTCATCAGTTCCTTATTGTGGCTTTAGAGTGAACAAACACCGTCCCTTGATTTAGAGTTTGAACAAAAACGTTTTGGGTTTTTTGTGATTCTAAAAATATCCAAAGTTAATACAATTTTATCTTCCAATTCCTGAAATTTTGAAGCAAAAATAAATTATTTTTACGTTTTTAGACTGTCAACTTATGGATAAAAGATCTTGATGAGTTGAGTGTCCTTCAGAGTCCAGGACTATCAGAGCTACTGTTTGCTGATGAGGTTTAAGACTCGTTACATCTTTTCTAGTGACACCAGACCCGTCAGAGATGTTTGTCTGTCTGGGAGCTAAAATAAGGGAAACAATACTATTCAGAAATAGGATTTTGTTTTGTTTTTTGTCAATTTGAATAGAAGGTACCCATTCAAAATAATCTGGTCTTTCTGGAAACAGTGAGACTATTAGTTTATTTAATTTTCTTTCAAATTAGGAACACAGCATATGTGCCATTGTCCCACTTTTAGTCATCTATTATTAATAGTTGCTAAAAGATGATGCAAAACTTTCACAGGAACCATGAGTTGGCTGCCAAATAACAAAACTGAGTGTATCACAATTTACTGTTCAGTTTTGGGGGAAATGCATTCAGAAAATGCAGATATTGCACACTGACCTGATTTTAGTCTTCTGTTATTTTTGAAGATGGTAAAAAAAAATGACAATGGATCTTGCAGAATGTTACACTGACTATGTAAAGTACAAATATCACACGTACGGTTATCGACTAAAGTAAAATCAAATTATGCACCTATGTCATTATGTCCTGTTTTAGTGGCCTTTGTTATTAACAGTTCCAAAAAGGAGGTTAATAATTTTCAATGTGTCATTGCAGAAGTTAAAACTGACTTTGTCAGGTGCCAATATTGTAAAAATACACCACTGAACAGTGATGCCCATTAGAAAATGTGGAAGAAACCCCAGTAGATACATTTAACTTACTGAAAGCTTAGGAACGTATATTCTGAAACTGGGAAATTAAGTTGGACAATACCGCTTCTAACTGGTGAATAACAGATATTTTAAAATTCTGTTAATGTGACAAACCTGAACTAAAATGAGACAACTAAGTGTGAGTCTGTTTTTGCTTGTGGATTCCATCTTCTTTCACAGGACGGAGGATAAAAGTGGATTTAAGCCCTATTTTCTGTTATTATGCTTTACCAACTTTTCTGGAAGTAACTTATGATTGTCTAGGTTGAAAAAGCATGTCTTATTTTGTTTGTTTGTTTGTTTTCACACAAATCAAAGCTGTCAAAGTTATTAAGCAGAGGTACAGGCTGTTAAAGTAAAGGCTCCAGCAGCAATACTCCTTTAGTCCAGTCTTTAGAAAAGTTGAACACACTAAGAATATTTCTACATAGATTCAGTAAATTACATGAATAATGTCGAACTGCAACATGAAAAAAGCAGCACCTACCAAAGAAACAGGGCTCAACGGGTAAAACCAACCAGTCAATTCAAGTGAAGGTATAAATGTGTCTGCTGATACGCTGCCCTCCAAGATCAAACTAGTTTTGTTTTTAGGAATTAAACACCATGAATACATTTCAGTTTATGCTAATTAAATAAAAAAATATATTGATTTAATGAGGTAAATTAATGTATATTCAATCTAAATGTGTCGCCTTTAACCCTATAATGCCCCTTGTATCATATTTGCTACATAGTTTTGATCATTTCTAACATGGTTGCTCCCAGTAAATGATCCACTTGCCTTTTTTTTTTCAGGTTAAATCATCATTATTATATGGATGAATACATTATTATTAACTCATTTTTTCAATTACAAATAAACCATAAAGACGGCCAGTGTAATAAATGTGATACAAAAGATCTATTATAAATAACATGATACAGCAAAAAACATTTGTGAATTTTGTTCTAAGGCTTCGTAAACGTCTCAGTTCCAAATAATCAGAATTTTCTGGCTATTTTCTAATAAGTTGGGTATTACAGGGTTAAGAAGGGCTTGACTCAGGTTTTTAGATGAAGGGCTGGTATCCTGACCCCCTCAACGTGAAGTCCTTTGTGAATATTATTTGGTAAACTATGATACTTCAGGATAGCAGAACATTTAGTAAGATAAGATTAGTAAAATAAAGTTTTCATACAGAAACAACCCAGCAGAGTGAACAAAGAGATCATCACATGATGTTATGATGCAGAGGAAGTGCACAGAATACAACTGGGCAGTAAGAGTCTAAAGTCTGGACACAACTACTCATTTACAACTGCAATAAACTTTAAGCAATGTGAAAAATTCTGTGGAAACCCGCGTGTGACTGCAGCTGCTTCCTCTGCCTCCTCCTCCTCCTCCTCCTGTTAGTTACCGCTCCACTCGCCTTTCAGTCACTGATCTCTTTGCCAGAGGTTTGGGACACTGTTCTGCCGCTGAAGGAAATCGTGCAGTCTGGCATTTGCGAAATCTGTTAACCTCGAGTGTCACATGGGACTTGGACCCAGTGTGAGCCAGTATTGAGGAAGCAGACCTCAGACCGGAGCTTTATTTCTGCTCGGTGCACGAACCGGCGCTTCAGTCGAACTGTCCCACCTTTACTTTTTTTATCTGGGATTATTTGGGAGCCGCGGTTTCCCTCTGAAGAGGTTTACTTGTTATTTTATTTGGGTTTAAAGCCAGTAGGAGAAAGTTGTTCTTTGGACCGAATGCGGCTGAGTTTTAGAGCTGAGGTAAGAAATGCTTTCAGTTTGAAATTTGGGTTTTCTAATTGTTGCTGTATGAAAAGCAACAACATGGTCATTTTACACTATTGTTTAATTATTTAAAATGACACTTAATGCAACGCAGGGATTTATTACTCATACAGAATGAAGGAAACAACTTTTCCCAATTTCTCCAGAATTGATTATCAGTATTCTAGTTTTTCCAGTTATTATCACGTCTAAAGGTTTCTGAAGTTTAAATCTAGTATTTGAAGGCTGGACTGTTATTCAGCTTGTAGTTGGATTCAACAAAATATGCAATACGTCTCAGAGATATCTTAAGACAATCAGTGATTGTCCCTGAACTTTGAATATAGACTCACTCTGACTCATTATGAACTGTGCTGGAATTTATTCTACCTATGTCAAGCGTATCTGTTTACATCGTGTGCAACACATTTCTTGCCTCTTTCAGAAAGAGTCGTGTTGGTTGTTGTTTTCTCTTATTTGCATTATCAGGCATCTTCAAACAAGTGTCCAGTTTAATATTTATCAGACTGTTTGAACAAAAACATCTTCTATGTAAAGTAAAAGCTGTTCTGATCCAAATGTAAAACCAAAATTGGATATATGTTTTAAAACATAGCTGTTTGCTGTAGGCATGTTTAAATATCTCATGTTCCTTATTTTTATTTTTATCAACTCGTCACCACCCAGCTGACATTTTCCTTTCATCCTCTTTTTCTCCACAGGGTTGTTGAACAATGAGACATTTTGCTGCTGCTGTCACAGTACACTTTGTGTCCTTTTATGTAAACGGAGGTCACTATCTCTAATGAGTGCATTTCAATGAGCACACACTGGTCTGTTGTTTACCCAGTGAACACATGATGCATGATCACCAGCTGGAGCCATGTCAGCAGTGGTTTACATGGTGTCACTTGCTGATGTGTTGTTAGTATGAGAGATGAAAACATAGTCTTTCAGTAGCTAATGTACCTTTTTTTTTTCTTGTGCAGCCACTAAAAAGTCAGACAAATCATATTTTCTAAGAGTCATTAGAACTTAGAAAACCAGTCGATGGATGACAGCAGAAGACATCAGTTTTAATTACACCGTAAACTGATATTTAGGCTTTTGCCACATCAGCTACATGGGTCACACATAGACAGGCTGGGACATCATCCAGGGTTTTGGTCATTTGGACATTTCTGTGCCATTCATGCCATTTTGTGAATATGACAAAAAAGTTGGATAGACCAAATTTCATTGATTTGTGTGAGAGCAGAAAGTCTTGAGTGAGTGATGGAGGTGAAAAGGATGTGATAAAAGCATTGTGCAGTTCCAGGGAGTCACAGCCACGCCTACTAGCCCATTCAGTCAACTTTCATAGTTGATGTATCAAATATTGCCCCTTAGACTCTGTTACTTTAGCTGTGATACAGTTGTAAAGCTAGACTTTTATCTAAGATCTGTACTGTAATAAGGCCCAGCGATATATGAAAGAACTGAGGCAGTAATGTTTGTTTGGACGAAGCATGTCTGTTGTTCTCATTATAATGCTAGTTATCATGTCTCAGCCCCTTACAGGGTTCTCCTGAGGAGAAACTTCAGCTACTGTCAGCTTTGTACATCCTGTGAAACCTGTTCATCTTCCTCAGGCTTTATATTCATCTCTCCATTCTTTGTCAGCTTTTTAACGCCTGAGTTTTTTTCTCTTAAACCTGCATTAAAAAAACCAAAATGGCTGCTTTGGTCTGTTTCCTCTGTTTGCTGTGTATACGTAAGGAAATCATCATCTCCTGGTGTCAGTCATTCAAACTGATTTAATTGTGTTTGCAAAGTAAAATAATTTTCTGTGGGAAATTTCCTCATAATACCTTATTAGAACTAATCAACAACCTTTGACGTAAACATTTACTTGTTTATTTGGAAAACTGACACTAAAGTTTTCCTCACATGAAGAGATAATCTCTTTGGTAAAAATATTTTCTACCTTCAGTATTTCAAACCATTGTCAATGAAAAGCACCATACTGTATTGCTGTTAATGAAAAGATAAATAATAATGACATTTAGATTTAAAAACTTGTAAAAATTGCAAACTTACTTGGAATCTTTGGAAGTGTGGGACCTTTTCTAACCACAACATGATTTGTCTCTAAACTACAAAAACTGATCCGCACTGATTCAAAATCAATCAAATCAAATTAAAAATACTTTATTAATCCCTGAAAGGAAATTAAGTGTTGTTGTAGCTCAGTTATTCTTCTGGGAGCCATTGTAGAGGGTTCTAGCTGTGGACAGGAAGGATCTCCTGTAGAGGGTTCTAGCTGTGGACAGGAAGGGTCTCCTGTAGTGGTCTGTGCTGCAGCGGATTATGAAGAATCTTCTGACTGAAGACACTCTGTTGTTGAGTTACTGTGTTCTGAAGAGGATGATGAGGGTTCTCCATCATGTTCTTCATCCTCCTTTGGACAATCAACTCAAGAGACTCCAGTTCAGTCTCAAGGACAGAATCAGTCCTCCTTATCCATCTGTTCAGCCTCTTCATGTCACTTGCTTTGATGCTCCGCCCCCAACAGGTGACTGCAGATGTGATCAGCTGACAAACTCCTTTTCTTCTGCTGCTCCTCTTCAAATCTCTGTCTGCCCGTATTGTTTGAAAGCCAGACAGAGACACGCGGGAGTCCAGGATATGTTCCTTTAGCCATGTCTCAGTAAAACACATGATGCTGCATTCCTGATACTCTGGCTGGGTCTTCAAAAGAGTTTCAAGTTCATCCATTTTGTTAGCAAAGAGATCTCACATTTGTCAGTATGACTGATGGAAGTGAAGGTTTAAACTTCTTCTTTCTCTCTCTTCACTTTGCTCCTGCTCTGCATCCACGTCTTCTTCTTTTGAGCTCATCAGGGATCCAGAGTTTTAATTTGAGGATTATTTCAGCCTTAGAAATGTCAGTTAGCTGCTCTTTCTTGTAAACAAGTCTCTTCCACACATAGATTAACAGTGAAGTCGAGTCTCTGATAGATTTGATCTCTTTAAGAGGAACAAAATGGAACCAACACAACTTTAAGCAGTTTTAACATTGAAGCAATGGTCAGATGAACATTATTCTATAGCTTTTTTTTTCTTGTGTTGTAAATCTTCACAATGCTGCTCGCGTCATGGGGATGTGTTTCTTTACGTCTGGCCTGTAGAGTTTTGAACCATTTGGAGTTTGGAAGACGTGAACATTTTCACCCGAATTGCTTCATTTACCACCCAAATCAGAAGATCACTGCTTCATTCACACTGAAATACATGAATGTTCTGTTTATATAAGGTGATAGAAATGTTTGAAACATTATATTGCATAAAGATGTTAAGTGAGCATCGTTTTTTTTCTGCGTTTCACCCAGCTGGTGTTGTTGGTTCATGCCGTCAGCCACTGTGACAGTAAGCAGACAGGAGTTCCAGTCTGTCCTCTGGGGCATCGTTGAACTCTTGTCCCTCATGCCTTGAAGTCAGGCTGTTATGTGTCAATAAAACCATCCCTGTTGCGTAGTCAACCCCCTATTTTTGATGCCTTAACAGTGCATAAACAAAGCTGTTTTAGTGGTCTGTGTGGACTGAAGGAATTTTTTCCCAAGGGGAGAGATGCACCTCTGCTTTCCCTTGAGATGGAATGTTGTTTGTGGATGCTGGTGAGGAAGCTGACTGAAGATTTGAGGCTGATCCTGTAGCTTTATTAAAATGACAGACAATAACCTCAGAATTCTATAACTGGTTTCAGTCATGAGTTCTCTCACTATGCGGCGGGAGGTAATTATGCATCTCTAAGCCAAAAGAATTCATCGCAGCAATCACTGACAGAATGAAGAATTACATGATTAAAGATTTGGATTTTATTGTAAAAGTATTTTAGGTTTAACAATAAGTAAGTTATTTTGGGGGAGATCCTTTCTCTTCTCGTTACAGTTCAGCAGAGCTACAATGTTTGGATCTTACAGTGCAGCATGCCACTGACATGCTTTCTGTTTTTGCTTCATTTAATTAGTTCTGCTTCAAATGCACCCATCAGGTTATTATTCTTTTTTCTGCAGTTCGGTTTGCCTCCATGTTGTCTGTTTCATATCACTCACTGGGAGCCTTGGTAGATTTTTGTAAACAGTGGGCAGGAAGTTCCCAGCAAATGACTTTCCTTTATTAAATGAGTTTGTGTAGATTCTCAGTCGTCTACGACATGTCATGTTGGAGGTCCTTTTTTATAGAAACAATAAATTTGTAAAATCAAAGTTAATTTGGAGTTTGCTTTTCCCCCACAAAAGCTTAATATTCAATTAGTTTCTTTCTTTAGACCAGCAGTATCCCAGATGGTTCAGAAAATGATTCCACTGTGAGGTAGAAGCTAAAAAAATTAATAAAATCTGGACTAGGATTTAAAATGGACACAGATTATTCTGCACAGACTGAAAGGAAGGACAACCCCAAAAACTACTTTGGTTGTGTTGGCATGGCATGGCATAAACATAATAATAAATTTGTTGTTTACATAAATTCATAAAGATATTCAATAGTTTACCACTAACATCCAGTTTGAACATTTCGTACCTGAGTATTTTAAAGGGACAGTATGTAAGAATTTTACTGTGAAATACTCACACAACAGTCTAATGTCGCACCGATGTTGAAAGTAAAGTCATATTGTAACAGATCTGGATCTCAGTCAGTTGGGTGGTCGCTAGTTTCGGTCATTTTAAAAAAGCTAGCCCGGACCGTGATCCATTATTTACACGTCCAGACTTCCTGGTTCCATAACGAATCACATGTGAGTCTGCAAGGTCGCCAAGTCTTCAACACAAGCAGCTGGAATTCCACAACAAGCAGCAGCAAAAAGTAATAAACCACCACATCCTTCCAACTGATCAGCCGAGCTGCATGTGATGGGGCGTTCAAACGCACTTAGGAAAACTCAACGCTGAACAAATAGACTTTCAGACATTCCCAAAAATTAAACACAAAAAAGAGAAACAAAATGAGGGAGGGGAGGGGGTGAGTGGCTGAGAGCGGATGTTTGTTTGTTTTTTTTCTCCATGAACTGCGGGATTCGGATTTGACAACAAGGTCTAATTCTTACATACTGTACCTTTAATTTCAGACTGTGTCAAGTTACAAAATGTTCTCAACGGTTCTTGCTTCCTGACAGATTTAGTAGCGGACCTGTACCTCATCGTTAAGAGTCAAAGTTCAAGATCTGCCAGTGTATAATGTTTAGAACCATTGCAGTGTGTGTGTGTGTGTGTGTGTGTGTGTGTGTGTGTGTGGTACGTGCACTGTAAGTCAGTAAACATTAACACATCTGATTTATTCTGAGCAGTCTAAAGACTCTACCAGACTCTTTTCTTGTTTCTGGAATCTTTCCTAACACAGACCTGTTTTATCTATCTGCCTTTTGTTTTTGCAAATTGAGCTGTGACCTACTTTCATTGCAAAATAACGTCACATAGCCTGGCAGGGGAAACAAAGAGAAGCTACATTTCTCAGAATAAGAAAGCTTTTTTTGGTTTTTTGATGTTTTTTTTTAATTTCCAACCTGTGTGCTGATTCTGGTCTGAAGACTCGAGTAGACACAATAAAAAGAATGACAAGCCTGCTGTTGTGGTCACAACCACTTTATAATTGGCTTTAAAAATCCATCTCAGAATAAAAATACTGTCGGGACAGAGCAGTTAGACAGGATGTTGGCAGAAGACATACTCATGTTCCAGATTCAGGTGAAAACAGCTTTTAATAGAGTTGGATAACAGAATTTAATAAAATGAAACATTTTGACGTGTTCTCTGTTTCTTCTCCCGTGACACTATAATCTCTTCAAAGACACGTTTATTAAGCTTCAAGAAGTGAGAGCAAAAAGGTTCTGGTGTCTTGGGTTGATTGACACATTTAGGTCAAATGAACCAACTCTCGACTGCAGAAACCAGCTGCTGTTATCTCACCAGTGACTCTCAGTAGCTACGTTTACATGCGCCAAATTTCCCCAATCTGATTAAAATCTTGGTCGATTGGAATTCCCAAATCCCTGTTTACATGGACACTAACTGAAATGATCTGATCATGTCATGAGTACACATGCACCAAGCACTCAATCAGGTTAAATGAGTTGAGCATGCGCACAGCGAGTTGTCTTTCCGGGGGAAGAAAAAAAAAGTAAACAAACTCCGTCCTTTCTGCACGTCTTTTCCGCCCCATCGTGTGCTCGATCTGACTCACGTTATCCCCAATATGGACCTTCTGCGGGTGATTACCTTTATGTTTGGGTTTTTACTGGTCACATTAACCAAGCTAGAGGCTGAATACATATTACTACTGCTCCTCCACCACAGGAGAGGAGAGCAGGATGACAGGATGACTGCACCAGCAGACCACTTCTGTTTACTTCCCGCCATGTTTTCTACTTGGGTCTGCGAAAGCGGAAAGACGTCACGCTGAAGTTGTACGCATGCGCAGTGGGCTCTTTTCACCCCTTCATTCCGAATGGGTGTGTACATGCACGTCTATCTGAATGAAGATCGGACAAAACCACCCCTCTCGATCGGAAGTAAATTTCATTCTGATCAGGCTGCATCGGATCAAAACATTCTGATTGACATGTTTACATGACGTATTTTTTTTTCCGATTGGGCGTTTATTCCGATTAAATGTGCCCATGTAAACGTAGCTACTGTCATTTCTGAGGCAGATTTTCAGCTGATGTCTGGATTAGCAGCAAGTTTCATTGTTTTCTCTTCCAGAACATCAGGATCATTTAATTCTCTTGATGACCTCTCAACATCTCCCTAAAAATAGAAGACCCAGTTGAAGGAGCTTTCAACCTTTCCTAAACATGGTAGCTTAATGCTGGCTGAGTTTTTAGGAAGGTCTGTTGCCTTGTTCAGGACAGAGAATCTTACATGTGTTGGATGTGGAAGATTCATTGGGAATTCAAAAATGAAGCTTTTGCGTCAATGAAATTGCACATGCATAAAGAAAAAGCTTGTATTAGAATGAAGCTTAAGTATGTCGTCGTACAGCTTGAGTGAGTTTGGGTTTCACTTCAGTGCATAAATCAAAACTGAGGAAAGTACATGTTAATGTCAGTTCCATACTTAGTGTGCACCAGTAGTTTAAGCTTTCTGACATGGCTTTTCTTTCTTCCATGATTCTTCAGTATCTAAGAAACATGGGAAACTGATCACCTTCCTGCGTTCCTTCATGAAGTCCAGACCCACCAAACAGAAACTGAAACAAAGAGGCATCCTCCGGGAGAGGGTGTTTGGCTGTGATCTAGGAGAACACCTCCTCAACTCAGGACATGATGGTGAGTAAGGTGCATTCAGATACAAACAAACTCACTGAGCACTTAGTTCCAGCTTGTGAAGCACAGGATTTGCATTTCCTGGCTCCGTATCTTCATTTTTTATCACATTAACAATATGCTCCTGCTTTAGAGTTGTGATCGATCATGAGTTCAATTCATAAACTTGAACCTTATTTCTTCATGTATTTAGGTTATGTTTGATGTGTGAGTGTGAAGCTGCTCATCTTACTAACGTATCAACTGGATTTGAGTTACTTCCACTAAACAGTATGTGGTCATACATCAGTGTTTCAGCAGTGCTGCCATTTATATTCATGAGGGAAGAAGAGAAGTCTTGCTTTACCTTCATTCAGAGACAAACAACTAATAATAAAACTTTCAGTTTTGTAAAAAGTTTTACTTTTCAAAGAAGTATTCAAAGTAATTGTCTAATTTTAGTCCATTTTAACAGCTAATAGAAGATAATTAACAGATAGAATCACCCAAGTCTTTTTAGAGTCGAGTTCCAAGTGTTTGAGCGCAGCCTTTTTCTTTTTTCTTTTTTTCTTTTTTTTTTTTTTTTACTTTTTGGTGGGAAAAAATCAGACATGAAACTGATGTTTCACATGATTTTTGTCCATTTTTAAGCACCAACACAAACAATAAGAATATTCAACACCAATATCCAGCCCTCTGCTAAAAAATCCTGTTGATCGTTGACATTTACAGATGAGATATGAAAGTTTATATAGACTCAATGAGGTACGAAACAAAAGCTAATGTTACTGTCTATATTATAGAATATCGGTATAATCCATGTCAACATTCAGACTAAAACTACAGCAGGTTAGGCAAAATGAAAAGTCACAAAAAAGAAAAAACTATGACTATAATTTTACTGGAATTAAATGTTGTTACTGATACTAAAGGAAATACTCATTACAGTTCATGATAATGCTCAAAGAATAAACATTCATCATTTATCCACCAGCATCTTGGCATAGATGTTAGAAGGATGGACCCAGAAGTCAGTGGTTTGATTCCCTGACCTGGCTGGAAATTTGTTTCTGGGACAGAAAGTCAGTTATTTATTATTTTACACATCATGTGTTCCATAAATACAGTAAACAGCAGCTCCTTCTTCAAACACATGTTTAAATGCTGAAATGTGTTTCTATGTCAGTTTCTGTAGGTGGATTAGTCGATGACTTTCCTTACAGGCAGATGCTGTGACTGTTCCTGGATAGTTCAGAGCCATTTCCTGTTCATGAAGGCAGCACTTGTAGTGCAGAGTTGTTTCGAAAGTGGTTGCAAATTAGTACTAAACAGTTTTACTGTGGATTCTTTATCTCGATTAGAACAATGAAGCTGAAAAAAGTTAAACTTTTGTTGATAACATTATTGGTCTGCAGCACTGCTTTGCCAAGTCGTGTAGAAACTGGAGGGGACAAAGACGGTACTGCTGGCATTGATATTAATTAAAGGAAGTGTCCAACTAAGTAATTCATTTATGTGTCAGTTAATGTTTCTCTTTTTTTCCTCTGACAGCTCTGGGTGATGATCTTAGACTAGAAGTTCTGCTACGTCTGTACAGGACTGTCAGAACTTTGTCTCTAAATTAAAGTGAAACTTTCACCTCTTAAAGCTATAGTGCGTAACTTTTACATGTCCGTGAATGTCCGTTTCAGCCAAGCCACTATTAGAGGAGATGACACAATGCAGATTGAGCCGATCGGCTCCTCAAACATCTCACGGCATTTTTACTTTGCGTGTCGACCGGCGACATTCCCGCGCTGGCGCGCAGGAAATTACGTCTTTTACATCACAACAAGAAGGGAGGGGGAGGACAAGCGGAGAGTCTCGTAGCAGGAGATCATTCACTAACCTGTCAGTTACAAATTAGCAGGCACCTTGTCTCCCGTTTGTAATTTGTGTTTATGCGGAAAATAAATAAAAAATACAATAATCACCTCTTCCGAAAAGTCCATCTTTTTTCAACAGCTGTCCTTATTCAAACAGAATAAAAATGTTGTGGAATCGCGAATCACAGCGGCAGAGGGATAGCGGTTGGGGGAAGGGGGGGGGGGGGGGGGGGGGGGGGGGGACAGGTGGGCGTACGTAATACGGAAGTGCCAGCTTCATTGTTGTAATAACGCAAAATTCCGCTAGGGGGCGACAGAAGTTACGCACTATAGCTTTAAAATGTAAATGTGTCACAAGAATGCTAGAACACGTGTTCTGTGAGCCGTAAAACGCATGTGAGCAGAGAACATTTCCCAGATTCCAGCGTATTTAAACTGATTATTCAAAACATTAAGACCAGTAAATAGTGGGATGAACACCATCTTATCATAAAGCATTGATCTTAAGGAGCATCAGCGTGACAGCATCACGTCTGAAGGCAGAAGCCTCTCACAGTAAGATGGTGCACCTAATCTCACTTCTCAGGAATAGAACAGAGAACACAACAAGAGCCTAAACTGTTCCTTAAAGTCCCCAGATTCTAAACCAATAACTAGAACAAGTCTAACTTACCAAAGCAATCTACAACACCCAAAGGATGCAGAACCATCGTCATGGTGCCAGACACCACAGTTAGAGCCACAGTATTTCTTATTTTGGGTGTTTTGTAGGTGGAAGAACTCCAGAATGTGAAAAGGGTGGCGTTATTGTTATGGTTGATCATGTCCCAGATCAGTGAGTCTGTCCTCTCTCATGCTGGAGAAAGCTGGCATGTTTGCTTGTTTTTTTTTTCTTTGGCCATATGGGGAATTTGTCAGAACAGCTGCTCCCATAAACGTCCCACACTGTGTCAGTGTTTGAAATATGTGTAATGGTAGGAGGCCTTCT
>SSNP01000001.1:12728976-12748612 GCA_006937955.1 Pachypanchax playfairii | reverse complement strand
TGTAGTGTGTTACTGCCTGGGCGCTGAGAGCAACAGGAGTCCCCCACGCCATTGAGGGACCAGGTCCGGTTGAATTCTGATTGGACTGATGAGATTGCAGCTGCTCTGATCGTGGTCATGAAGTGGATTCTGCCATCTTAAAGCAACATAGTATAATAGCAGTTCATGTGAATGTCATTTCACTTAGATTGAAATCTTAACGGTTACCGGTGTCTAGATCTGAGCCAAGTTCTGAACGGAACTGGAACCAACTGTAGCCTGAATAAAGTTTTCAGCTGCAGCTTTTGATTTAGTTTAGCAAAACATAGAAGTTTCTTTCACAGACCGTTTTGCTTGTTACTGTAGCTTTTAATTGAATCAGCTTGTTTTCTCTTGTTGCTTCAGGTCTAAACAGATTGAATCTGCCTGCTTCAGTGGAACAGCAGCCTTCATGGAAGTACGGATCCAGTCTGTCGTTGTAGAGTTCATTCTCAACCATGTTGATGTCCTCTTCAGCACAAAACTCAGCTCGCTAATAAGAGAAGGCACAGGTAAACACAGGCATCTGACTGCTGCACAAAACCTTTCAGCTTTAAACACTTTGAAAACATATCAGATCTAAATTAGGAAAAAAATCCTGCTGGACTGATATAGAATAGTGAATGTGCTAGAAACAACAGGATGTCACATCATTTGATGAAAATGACAGTTATCAACCTACAGAGGGCTTTAAAGTAAAAACCAGATGCAGCAGGTCCAATCTGCTGAAATGTTATTGTAGCAAATCAAAATGTTTTCAGTAGTTTGTTTGGTCTTGTGTTCTTGTTTGCTGCCTGACAACGTCGTTATGAGATGACGGATGATGTCCTTGAGCATCTCCTCCCAGATCCTGACCAGAGCATCACTGGACAGTCTGAGACGGAACTGGGCAGACTAGATGGTCCTAAACATAATGTTCCAGAGAGGTTCTGGTGGATTTAGGTCTATATATTGTGGAGGCCAGTCAGTGGTATCAGTTCCATCATCCTTCAGGACCGGCTGCACCAGGAGGAACCAGGACCAGCTGCACCAGGAGGAACCCGGGACCAGCTGCACCAGGAGGAACCAGGACCAGCTGCACCAGGAGGAACCCAGGACCAGCTGCACCAGGAGGAACCCAGGACCAGCTGCACCAAGAGGAACCAGGACCAGCTGCACCAGGAGGACCAGCTGCACCTGGAGGACCAGCTGCACCAGGAGGAACCAGGACCAGCTTCACCAGGAGGAACCAGGACCAGCTTCACCAGGAGGAACCAGGACCAGCTGCACCAGGAGGAACCAGGACCGGCTGCACCAGCAGGAACCCAGGACCGGCTGCACCAGCAGGAACCCAGGACCAGCTGCACCAGCAGGACCAGCTGCACCAGCAGAGGGTCTAATAGTCATTATCTTGTACAGGTCTGTGTGTCCCTCCATGGATCTGCCTCCCCAGACCAGCACTGACCCTCCATCAAACTGATCTTGCTGGACAATGTTACAGGCAGCAGAACGTTCCTGTGTCTCAGCTTCTCCAGACCTTTTCACATCTGTCATGGACTCAGAGTAAACCTGCTCTCATCTGTGAAAAACACAGGGCTCCAGTACTGGACCTGCAGATTCTGGTCTTGTCTGGCAAACACCAGTCCAGCTCCATGATGCCAGGCAGTGAGTACGGGGCCCACTGGAGGTCATAGTTCTCATCCTGTTCCTCTTTGCTCAGAGCAGCAGATACTGGTCTTGCTGATGAGTTAAGGACCTTCGAGGACCCTGTCCATGTCTCCTAGAGTAACTGTGTGTCTCCTGGAATCTCCTCCTTCTCCTGAGATGATGCTGGGAGACACATCAAATCTTCTGGCAGTGTTCCATCCTGGTGGAGTTGGACTGTCTGTAGAACCTCTGTAGGGTCCAGGTCTCACCTCATGCTACCAGTAGAGACACCGACCCGAGTCAAATGCAAAACAACTAAAAAGCAGATAAAAAGATGAAAAATGTCTGTGACTCCACGTGTGGAATATTTCTGTTTTTGGGGTCGTCCAAAAATTCAAACTAAAACAGCTGACACTGATTAACAACACCGTCTGATACTGAACTGAAGATTCACTGACTTCATACCAAACTCTGATTAAAGCTCCTTTTATTCTTTTGAGCTGTTTATATACTTCTCGGTCTTTCAACTGTATCACCAGGTCACAACTCTTTGTCTCGGCCCAAATCCCTGCTGGTTTCATCACCTTCCACAAAACTTTTGAGTCTGGAAGAAGCGCAGGCCAGGACTCAGGCCCAGATCAACTCTCCTGTGACTGAAGACAGCAAATACATTGAGGTGGGCGAAGGTCCAGCTGCCCTGCAGGGGAAGTTTCACACCGTCATTGAGTTTCCCACTGAGAGGTTTGTTCATTCATCTTCCTCTTTTATTATTTTTCAGGTTATGTTTCAATGAAGTACCTGTCAGTTAGATCTGGAGTGTGTCTCCCTCTACTGGAGTCTTTTTTCCTTCTGCAGCTGCTTGAACATTTCAGAGTTATTAATCTAATTATATGTATCCAAAGTTTTGGAAAATGGTTCAGATTAGATTCATTGGTTGATTATCCCTGCTTCAAAAATCTGTATTTTAAGTTACACATAAAAACTTTTTTTCATAGGAAAAGGCCTCCCATTAAATCTAAAAAGTCTCCTGTGGGTAGTTGGCGCTCCTTCTTCAACCTGGGAAAGTCTTCCTCCCTGTCCAAGCGCAAGCTGCAACGCAACCCCAGTGAGCCCAACGAGTTAAAGTCTATGGCTCTTCCTGGTTAGTCCTTATTTCACAGCTAAAACAAACGGCTTTCAGATGATACCTGCTCCATATAAGAAGCTGAACTGATTTGTGTTGTTTCAGGGGGTCGTGGTGAAACAGTGACATTAAGATCAGCAAAAAGCGAAGAGTCTCTGAGTTCACTTCATAATGTTGAAGGTAATTATTTATGTGCTGTGCACAAGTTCGTTTTGACTTGCTCTAAGTGTCTGTTACTTATACCTCATGTTGTTTACACAGTAGTCTGTGTTTGTATAGAAGATCAATTTTCTAAACTGCTTTTTCCTCCTTTAGGGGAATCCAAGTTGTACCGCCCTCGGAGGCCGCGCTCCAGCAGTGACGCCCTGTCAGCATCTTTCAATGGCGAGCTACTGGACAGTCAGCAGCACTGCAACTCATACGACAACGTTGATGCTACTGAGGACAGTGATGGAGAAGACGGGCCCATCTGTGTGCCTGCTCTCATCTCCCCACCCCGCTCAGCAGGTGAAGATGTGGACCTCAGCCCACCAGACATTGGCATGGCCTCGTTAGACTTCGACCCAATGTCTTTTCAGTGCAGTGTCCCCAGCACCTCCTATGCTTTTCCCTTAGAAGAATCTCCAGCTGGGGCTGAGGGCTCCACATTAAAGAGGAGCCCTGGTAACATCTGTGACAAGACCAACAGCTCTGACATCAACTTGATCTCCATGCCTGGCAGCTCGACTTCTCCCTTGTTGTCAGCTGGCTGCAGCATGAATGTAGGAGAGAAGGAGGAAAGAAAAAAAATAACCACTTCTTATTCTTACACTGACAAACCCACACAGGCTGTATCACCTATTAAATGTGGTAAGACTACCAGTTTGACACCTTTTGGCACTTTGGAGCTTTTCTCTCCGGAGATGTCTGAGAAGAATCCAGCTGTGCAGGCTGTATCCCTGCAGCCTCTATCTCCTCCTCCAAAACCCAAGGACTCTCCTCCCTTAATGGGCAGTGTACTGCTGAAGACAGCTGAGCCATCACTGAGTGAAGCTGTTCAAATGGAGCTGCACTCGAAGTTGTCAGCCCTCGACACTTTGGCCCATAAAGACTTTAAACGGGACAGTGGACAGCAGACGTCGGCTGCCAGCAACCAAGATCACCAAGGTACGAAGCAAACAATCTCCTTGTTAGTGTTTGAGATGCTTTTGATTTCACTGTTTTTTCTACACTGTGATAATAACATTTTGATTTTAATTTGGTGATTTTTACAAATCTTTATCAAAGCACCTTTTCTCAACAGTCCATTTTCCTTAAAACCTGCCTCCCTACTGTCCCCTTAATGTAGTGGTCTCTCTTGCTTATTCACTGTTCAACAGCACATTCCATCTATTTTTCTGTCCCTGATAGGAGTCCTATCTCCAGATTCTTCAAAGGACCTCCCCCATTGTTCTCTCAGCTCCACAGTTCCTATGTCTGGTCCTCCTCTCCCTCCCCCTCCTAAAAATGTTGCCCACATGTTGACCCTGGCTGTCACTGAGTCTGTCCTGCAGGTCCCTGTCCAATCTCAGTCCAGGTCATCTGAGCCCCCCATATTGGTGTCTCCTCCTCTTCCTGATGAGACCTCCAACTTTCAGGACTTGTCACTTCCACTGTCTCTCCAATTCCAAACTCCATCTGAGGAGCAACCAAAAACGAGGAGTTCTCCATCACGAAACATCACTTCTGCAACTGTTGTCACAGCCTCATCCTGTCCACCCACCTCAAGTTCTCCAGTCAAACTGCACCCACCACCAGTAACCTGCCCAATTACCAAGCCGTCAGAAAGTGTCGTTTCCTCTTCAGTTCCATCTGAAACTAAGCAAGACCCACCAAACACTTCATCATACAAGTTTGCCCAACTTCCCTGTTCCACCAGCCCAACTTCTCCAACCAAGAAGAGTCTGGAAAGGCAGCAGTCTGTCTCAGCACAGATCCCAGTTCACAGCGTCTCATCCAGTTCCACTTCAGCTACCACACCCAGTGGCAGCTGCAGAGACAGTCATGTTTTACCACAACAGGTTCTGGAGGTAAGTGCTGTCAGTTTCATGTGTAGATTGCCAAAGTTCAGTTCAATGTGTAACGATTTCGTACATTAGTGAGCAGTATCCACACAGAATTCCAGAAGAAACTGGAGTGAAACTGTTTGTCTCTTGTCTCCTACTAACTGCTAATAAAATCAAAGTTTCTGTAAATATTACAAATAAAAGTGAATCTGTGAACTAAATGTTCACTGTTTGGACCACCAGTTAAAGTGTATCTGCAACATAACAGCAGCCAGTAGACATAAATCTGATTTAATGGTTGAATTATTTGTTAGATTTATAATTTCTTTGGTATGTTGAGTCAGATGAGAAGATCCACAGAGCTCTGATCATTCAAAGATAAATGTGTGAATTTAAATTGGGATTATACCTCATCTCATACTGGTCATTGCAAGAGTCAGTTGGGATGTAAAAACAGCACCAAGATCATTATACCTGTTTATGGTGTTTTTTACACTGTAGTCTTAATCTCCAAACAAGGTGTTCCTACTGAGTAAATGGTGGCACCTTAGTGCTGCAGTGGAACTAGCAGATGCCTACACGTCATTTATACATGAACATTACACAGTTTGAAGTTGTGTTTGGTTTACTGGGTGTTTTTGATGTCTTTTGAACATCTGTATAAATATTATTTTCTTGGGGTTTCAGGAACGGTGCAGTTGAACGTAAAGAAAAGTGTGCTTACACATGTTTCCTTTGAGTTTTGGTGGGATTTTTCTCAAGGAAAATGACCCTAAACATAGTTCCCTCCAGCAGCTTCTGGAACTGCCAACGACAAAGACAGCAGACACAGAAAAATGTCTCTGTCTGGGGAAAATATTTTTAACCCACACCTTTAAAGAGGCCATTCCATTAAAAACTTATTTTCTGAGGTTTCTGTTGAATATTTTAGCTCTTGCCTTCATACTGGGTGTGAAAACAGCACAGCATCTTCTCTTTCACTTTTTACCTCTCAAACTACGCAGGTGGCGATAAAACCCAACTTCTCCTGAGTTCAAAAAGCTTGTATTTGTTACTTCACAACGCATTTGCTCATTAGTATTCATCAGCTCACGCAGTTGAGACCACGCTTAGCATGCTGCTGGCTAAAAGCTGTTAGCATAAAGACGTATCTAATCGTATGAGATTCGGTGTGCTGTTACCAAAATGGCGTGTACTTGTATAGCGCTTTACTCAGGTCCTACGACCCCCAAAGCGCTTCACACTACAGTTTTTTTGTCATTCACCCATTCACACACACACTCACACGTTTGGTGATGATGAACTACACCCATGTTTGTAGCCACAGCTGTCCTAGGACAGACACTGACTGGCGCTGCCGGACCCTCCGGCCACCACCAAACAGGCAAGGTGGGTTAAGTGTCTTGCCCAAGGACACAACGGCCTCTGATCTCTGGGCAGAGCAGGGAATCAAACCAGCGACCTTCCAGTTACCAGACGACCTGCTCTACCGCCTGAGCCACTCCGCCCAGGCGCAGCGAGGAAGGAAACAGGAAGCCGTGCTCTCATAGGCTAGTTTTTTTGGCCAATCTGAGTCCTGCAAATTCGCATAATGAATATTAATGAATTGTGGCCATTGCAGCCATTTTTGTTTTTCTTTGCCTGGGCACTTGCTGCCAATCATACCTGAACACCTGCACCCACCCCAAAGCACAATGCTAACACATGATTGGTCCAAACATTTCTTGACCGAGGCAGTTTAGTTGGTGGATTTTCGTGGGTTTGGAAAACTCCAAATCTCGCGAGAATCCATCTTGCGGTGCAAGGTTATGTATCATGCACAGATCCACTAAAACGTTATGACAACCATTAGTGCACAGAGAGTCATATGGGGTGTTTTGGGGTGTGTGGTATAACACCAGTTACTAATTCGTTAGTCCTGTGTGTCCATGTCTGATCATTTGGGTCCTTTAGGTTTAGGGTGTGGTTTCTGTAAACTAAACACAGTTGCCATCAGACCTAATCAGATCAGTATCTGGAGAGTATGGCAGTTGAATAAACACCTGATGACCTTTGAGATGTTTGAGTCCTAGTTGAAGAGCCAGTTACTGTTCAGATGGGTGAGGTTGTTGGTTTAATAATCTTATATGATCTTTGTCTCTTACAATATTGCCACATAAGAGATTCAGACTTTGCTTTTCGTTTCAGTCAGGAGATTCTCAGTGTATAACTTCATTTTTATTTCATACTAGTTTATTTTTATCAGAAGCAAGCAAACTGTTTCCTTCTGTGTTGATCTTAATATGGTTACAACAAATACAGTGTGGGATGGCTGTAAAGAACAAGTCATTAACCCAGGTACACCAGTGATCTTTTTCAGTATGCACTGTAGCTGATGATCTGTTTTTAAGTGGAAAGGTTCGTGTTGTTTCACTGATTCAAATATGAATCTGTCTTTTTTGTGTGTACTGTCAGGTCAAGGCTGAAGAGACTACACCACCCCCAGTCCTTTCAAAACCATCAGATCAGCCACCTCCAGCAGCTCCGAAACCCAAAAAGTCTGTGGCTTCACTTCCCCAACACCAAACACAGACTCAGCAGCAGAACCAGATGCTGCCTCGTCTTCCAGCACAGACTCATGTGCTTTCACAGCCTCCCCTGCAGTCTCAGACACAAATCCATCCACAACACCATCAATCCAAGGCAAGCGCAAGGGTAGCACCAAACTCTGCTGAACCTGTTGAGAAGCCTTGGGAGGCCATTAAACCAGTACAGCCTTGTACAGAGCCTGGAAAGCATAATGTACCCTGTGGACCCACACCTCCAGCTCCTCCCATCCGCACCATGGAGAGTAAACTGGCCACAGCAGCTCTAAGCCAAAGTGAATCTTCCTACCACGTCTTTGATGAAAGCTTTCAGACTGGCCACCAGGAGGAAGCTGTGCCTCAACAACCTCTTTCTCCTCGTAAATCTTCCACACACCAGCCTGCCTACCTGTATCATGTCAAAGGAGAACCAGTCCTCATTGAAACTCCAGGAGCAGCATATTACCACCAAAGGCCTGTTCATCTCATGTCACAGTCAGTTCCACACCATTACCGAGCAGACAGCCTCACGCCGCTATCCTGTGTGTCCAAGTCTGAGCCTCAGATTCCATACAGTGCCCAAGTAGATAACAGATACTGCACTTTAGGTCCCAGGTCCTACCACCACTCCATGAAACTGAGAGGAAATCCCCGAGGTGTATATGTGTCTCCAGGGTCAGGTCACCAGGGTTACAACCACGACAGAACCTATGGCTATCCTACCATCCGCAGAGTACACTCACTACATGTTCCTTCCACTATTCGCTCCATTCCTATTCAAAGAACTGAAGTTCCTCCGGAGGATGACTTTTTCCTCTACCACCGACCTGTATATCAGTGCAAGTCCTACCAGCAGCCCCCACAGCAGTCCTCACAGGCTGATTATCATGTCACCCAGCTGCAGCCTTACTTTGAAAATGGACGAGTCCAGTATCGCTACAGTCCATATTCTGGATCAGGCCCTTTGGAGGCACCTTACTATGACATTGACCCATATGGCACTATTCGAGTCAGGCACTTCCACTCTTACGGTAGTCGAGATGCTGGAGCTGTTGCTAGACGACCAGGTGGTAAGACTGCTGGGTACCACTACCTTGCTCATCATGTTCTTCCCCCTGGGAAAGAGCACAGCTTTGTTAGCAGGGATATGCCCCCAGGTCATGGGAACAAAGACGTTTCTGCATACCTCCCTTGGGATCCAGAGGAGGCAGAAAGGCTCCACATGCACTCCATCCGCAGGGAAAGCAGGGCCAGACTAAAGGTGAAAGGCCCTGTCCTCTCTCAGTATGACAATGTGGGCCTGTTCACACCAGCAGATATATCAGGACATGAAACCCTGCATCTACGAAGTAAATCTGACCCAGGCAAAGCTGTGCTGGTAGCCGCTGAGAGCAAAGATGGACGTTATCTCCCGAGACACATGATGTCAGATCTCGATGTGCTGATGTACATGGAGACTGACAAGCACCTCCATGCCAGTGGAATGGGCGACAAGACAGATGCTCTTCCTAAGCAAAGCATGTCCAAGAAATGCCAATCCTCTCACTCCCTTTTTGCTTCTCAGAGCCACAGCATGTCCCATCAGCAGGAGAACAGCCAACATGAAGCCAAGTATGAGACGAGTGAGACCAAGTTTAGCGGAAATGGCAGTAGGTCCAAACACTGGCAGGATTATCAAAGCAAGAGGAACTTCCAACCCCATTATGAGGGCCCTGAATCTGAGCAGCCTCACATTAAAGTAAAAACAAGTGGCTACCACACTACAGATGAACAGCCTCCCCGGGAAAAGCTCACGCGCTCTAAACAAGAGAGAGCGGAGCAACACTACAGTCACAGCAAACCAGACCAAGACAGAGACCACGCCTATCAGAAACACAGCACTAAATCTGTACAATCCCACTATGACAACTTGGATGATTACCAGCCAGTACCTCAGCCTCAGACCCACGTTCAAAAACATGGAGGTTCCAGCTCACACCCGACCAACCGGGCGTACTCCACTGCACTGGGCCAAGGAGCTTTTATCCAGACGGACATGGCGGTGCAGAGGCCAGAGACAGAGATTCGTACAGAATGAAGGGGCGGGAGGGGGAATGAAATGATCTTTAGCTGTGTAAAAGATAAACTGTTGAGCTACGGTTGAGCAGCCTCTGCAGGACAGTGGACTGTTACATCCCTAATATTTTTGCTTCTCTGTATTTTTATGAAATTGTAAAGAATATGGTAAGACTTTTTACAGAGTCCTGAATGTACCTGCAAATAATATACATGAAGTAATTGTTATAGTGATTGATTGAGACAGTAGCCAATCATAAATGTATATGATAAGACAAGTGGTACTTTTAACAGAAACTCCCAAAAATGTAAAGTATATATATACTATATATACATATATATATGTATACACATAGAGATACTAGAAAAGGGATTTTTTTTTTGTTATAGTTTAAGTTTTTTAGGTGTGGCACTGGGCATGAGCAACAACTGGAACTAAGGTTTGCATTTTAGAAATGCATGCACTCTAACTTCTACAGCGCAGTTGTGTGTAGTTCTCTGTTGTGTTCTGTCTTAATGTTACAGCACAAGTTAATGAAGGAGGTTATACTGAGGTCATCACACCCTCCTGCTACTATGAAGACATGAAAGTGGTACTTTTTGTTCATGTTTGCTTTGATGAGTGAAAGATTTAATAAGGAGCTGCAGTGGGTTTGTTTGAGTTGTTTTAGTGGTTATTAATGTCTTATTTTCTCTGTTTTGTGCCATTTTGAGGTAACTTAAGTCTAGACAAATGTCAGTGGCTTCTAACAGATTGTTTTGGTACTTATCTGTTCTTTGTTAGACAACGGACCAAAGACTTGGCACAGTTCTTGCACAGGGGGATACATATGGGAAGGTAAAAGAATGCTGTAGGTTCTGACGTGTAAATGGTTATTTTATTTTTTTTTATTTTTTTGGTGTTTGGTCTCTTCAGAAACTTGACTAACTTAATAAAGCTGAAAATAATGTCTTCTTAAAGATGGTGAGGAACATGTTGCAGCTGCTTTGTGGGGAAAAAAACTTGATTTGATGAGCCTTAAATTTTGTTCAAGACAAATTTTATTGGCTGGTTTTGCTGAGTCCATTTTCATAATACACAAATGTTTTTATGTGTTTCTGAACAATTTAAAGTTAAAAAGTAATATAGTTATTTTAATTGTTTTTGAATTGAAAACAGGCTTTTGTTTAGTTGTTCCTTTAATTGAGGGGTGGGTCCACTTTTTCAGACTAGAAATAGATGAGTTGTAGATTCAGCCATTACTGTAATGTAACTCCATCTGGACAAGCATAAAGAATGAATTACAGTCTAATTCTGATTTGTTTAAATCCAGGTGTACTCTGTAACTGTTTAACTTCTATATTGCTTGCAGGTTTTGGCAACCTTGCCTTATCTAAAGCCTCTACCTTCTCCGATGGGCTGCTGATGTAAGGCACTGTGTACCTGAATGTGACCTCACTCCTCTCAGTCTGAAGGAGTCTAAAGTCAGAAATGGAATAAAGAAATATGTTCAGGAATAGCTCACAGTTGTGGCTTATAATATGTTGATACACATGATGTTTTAAACACACCTTTAGCGTAGTTGAATGGGACACGTCATGGAAAGACAAAGTCAGAATCTGCAGAAGAAAACAATCTGCTCAGGATTATCAGCAACAAGTAAAACGCAGAGGGTTTTTTAAAGACTACTGAAATGCAATTCATTAAACTACATTCTGCTGCCCAAACTACCTATTGTTCCCCTCACGAAATGATTCACAGATTAGTTCAATCGTGACCTTTAAAAGTCCACCTCTGTGGTCTGTGGCACCACTATGCTGCCACTCCAAAGAAAACTAATGACAAACTATTTTGAGAATTTGTTCCATTATAGGTATCAATGAAAAGTCTATTTACATGATGTAGCTCTACTGTGGTAGATCAAGTTCTTTGAGTGACTCTTTCTTTTCTAAAAGGTGGCAGTTGAAAAAATTAAAAAAAACACCTAAAACTAATCATCAGTATATTTATGTTTCTGGATCATTTGACATCTAATTTGTTAGACATTCAAGCAAATATAGTTGCATTTAAAAACCTTATTTAAGAAAAGACAATCTGTATACATGGAATGTAGAAGCTTTTTCTGATAAAATACTAAAATTTTACACCATGCTGTATACACATCAGGCAGAACTTTCTGGAATATTATGAGTAATTTATGCACAAGATTTTAGGCTGTTTGTCCTTTTTTCAACAACAGAAGAAGGTGGAGATGTTCGATCTAGCTTTAATGTATGTTGATGGTTCCTCTGTGTATTAATAGAAATAGGATTCAAACATTTAAACCAGATCTTTAATTATGTTGGAAAGCTCAGTGATTGAGTTGCTCTGGTGAAATTGTTTTATATTTTAAGATAAATCTTTGATAATTTACTTTTAACCAGATCATTGAATTTGGGAGGGCTTTACATTATAGATCATCTCAAATCCCTGTTAGACCAGCAGTTGTTTAAAAATGTTTTTAAAGCTTCTCTGTCTTCAGACACACGAATCGGTGTTTTTTTTATATGTATAAGGTACAAGAAAAAATCAATGAGTCAATCCCTGAAAAAATAGCTGAGTATCCAGACAATACCCCATTCATGTTCATGACTTAGGCAGAAACCAGTGGATGCTTGGACTGATTAGGCTTCAGCGTCTGGATTCTGTTTCTGGGTCTAGGTTTTTGTCTGTGTTGATGATTAAGGCCCTAACCAACATCCTTCACAGGTGAGCTCTGGACGGGGCTGAAATATCTGCTGCTCTGTCTGGTTGGGGGAGGAGAACCAGCTGGTGAGGAGTCACACCTGTTATCTGTTTCACCTTCTCAACATGGCGTTAAAGGAACTTAAGGCAGCTTTACAAAATCTGACTCAGTGCTGCCGCGACAGGCGCTGTGGCTAACTGCAGCCACCAGCCAAGCCGGCACGGGAGCGCGCACAGACACTTTACAGACTGTTCGTCTTCACAGCACTGCACCGGGGAGGCTAACATACTTCACGTCAGGTCTCTCCACTCTGTTATTTGATTTGATCTCATCATTTTCATACTGTATCAGGCTCTAAACACGACCTATAATGTTTTCTCACCTGGTCACAAGGAAATGAGCCATGTCAGCATCCGTTTTCATTCCCAAATGCAGCTGAAGTTCCCTCCATAAACCGAACGCATATCCAATATTTATGCGGGTGCCTGCCCGGCTTCGGTCATATTTTTTTTTAGACTCACGAGATGCCGCTGATAAAGTCTTTTTTTTCTTCGTGGTGCCACTTTTTTGGGGGGTGAGAGTGGATGCAGGTCGTTTGCTGGCTGCAGAAACATCCATAAGTATACCTTCAGTGTTTGAATCCAAGTCCACGGCGGCCATGTACTTCCGGTTCAAGAGCTGTCGGCAACGCGCATGCAGCGTCAATTTACGTCACATCCCTACAACTGCGCTGGAAATTCGGACGTCGAACTGCAGCGCATTATGTAGCACACAGCGTGTCCAAGGCAACAGACATATATGCGGATGGCCTCGTTATTTTGGGTTTTTAATGCTTCATGACCCATTAGCATTGAATAAACTGGAAATGCATGTGTAGTTTTTCACAAATCTTGCCTTATGTCCCTTTAAGACTGGATGTCTGCTGTCCCTCAATCCCAGACCGTTGGTGACTATGGCCAGTTCAGTGCCGTAATCCTAATAATCTATCTGAGAAATTGTTCAAACCCTTTTGTACTCAGCTCTGTGAGTAATGCTGCTTGTGGCTCCTTCCAACAGTTACCTTCTGCAGCCTGATCTCTTCAGCCTTTCTGGACCCACTTGGTTTCCTCAGTCCTAGTTGCTCCTTGATTGTAGTACACAGAGATATGCTCTTATGGGCAGGTAGGAGTAAAAAATGCAATATAAAAACAGCCAAAGAAATTACAAAATCTCTTAAACAGTTCAGGAAGTCAAGAGAATTAACTTTAACGCTTCAACGTTCACACCAAGAAAAAACAAAAAAATGTATTGGTTTATTTAGTTTTTATTATTTATCAATTATTGATTTGTATTCATTTGAACTGATGAACCTTTTAAACAAACATTGTATAATATTTTATTATTTTATGAACACATACACAGATGTGTGTTCACACACTAAGGTTAGCGTTCCCGTTTCACCACAGATACTTTGATTTGAGCGAGTGGGGAAGCTGAAGGTTCATGAAGGAGGGATTCATTCCATTTCTAAGATGTTCTGCATTTAAACACATTTTACAGAACAATCAGCACATGCAGCTACAGATGGGACACAGCCATCATTAACATACCTGTGCCTTCCCTACTTGTTCATGCCAATAGTCTGAACAGTCTTTCAGAGCATGTGGAAAAACTTCACACATACACATGGAGAACATACTAACTCCACACAGAAAGGGCCACGCTGAGATAAAACTTGAAGATTCTCCTGCTTAACACCACTACCAATAATTAATCTATTAGATGAGCATGTATAAAATGCACTACAGTATAATAAATTTCTAGTTGTAAATGTATGTTTGTCATTTTAAACAGAAAACTGCAGGTTTTGAAATGTAAAAACTAAGTTGTTTGGCTCATTTAATTTTTTTTCATAAATTTATTTACATTTTCTAAACTGCAAGCATACTCCTAATAGTTTCTCCTATGGACATCTAACTTCTTTTTTTACCCAGTACAGTAGTTTAAATGAAGGATTTATGTATAGAAAATGTTTAATTTTTAACTCTTTGTGATTTTTCTTTTAACTATTCAAATTTTTTTAATCCATAACAAAAAAACGAATACATTGTTAAATTAATGTTACGATATTTATCAATGTAGTATTATGAGAGCAGTCATGAAGTTGTAAATAAAAGAATAAAGTTCCTTGATCTGTTTCTGCTTCGCACGATGTGAAGCAGCGGATTGACCCCGCCGCCATTTTGCTTCTCTCCGCTTCCATTGTGTGAGACGTAGTAAATAACTGACACAACCACAACACACTTCTGTAGGCGCGAAGGAAACAACCAAATTCAACCCTGGTAAGATCTCATTTTAAGTTGGTTTTCTACCATATAATACTTTCTACCGTTTAGCAACGAAAACTGTTCAGATTGGGTAGTTTTTGTGTTTAAATAATGTTTAAATTTGACGCTGGAGTGAGAGAAAACAGCTGCCTCGTTGACCGGACTGAGAGAAGAACGACTCGGTACTTCAACCGATACTTTCAGCACCGATTTCTACCCTGGGGTTTTGCCTGAATATGTCATCTGTCACGCCGTTGTCCGCATTTTGATATCTGCATTTATCTTCTATTATTTGTTGGTAAGCGTACCGGCTTAGAATTTTATTTTGAATAGAACATTTTCAAAGTTTACGTGTAGCTCGGTGACTACATTGATATGTAGGTTCATTGCAGTCTGCGGCCATAATCTTGCGGTAAGAGGCGGAGTTATAACTTCTCGTCCCGCCCTTAAACCTGCTGTTTGAAATACTATTGGTTCTTAAATACGACAGCAGACTGGTCCGTCGCTGAAGTGTTTGACATTGTGATTGGTTAAGGTAGTATGTAGTGCTTTGATTGGATGGCTTGACTACGTCTGGGCGGGGAACTTCTCTGCTTCCGGCTGTTGTGCGGCGGGTTCCAGGAGGAGTCGGAGACTTTTGGCCCTTTTGTTATGGTTATTTCGTTACCTACTGGTCTGTTCTTGTTTGTTTTTTTCCTCCAAGCTTTATTCATAAATGCCAGTGACAAAACAATAGGTGTAAAAATCTGTATCGTTTGTTCAACATCTTTGAACGGAATAAGTCAAAACACTGGGGTTTTAAAACATTTAGAATTCTTTTCATAAGGTTAAAGTAGATGCCGTTTTGTACAAAATATTAAGCGTTCTTGTTGCTGTTACTTGTTCACATCTTCAAGTTTTCAAGAGGCACTATAAAATTTGAGTTCATCAACAAAACTAGGAGGTTCATAGCATTTAGACATGAATATGGAATTTACTACGAATTAATCAAAGTAGAATGATATACATTATTTCATAGTTTAGTCAATGTTAGACATGGACATCAGTCCATCAGAACACAAATTGAGCAGAAGAAAGTGTGTGTGTCCTCACCAGCGGGTGGTTCTGATGTGGTGGACTCTGGCTTCTATTGCTCTTTTTCATCATCACTTGACCCCCTCACCTTTACCTTCACCACTTTGCACATGCATGTACCACTGGAGCAGCCAGATATCCCAGGATGCATAGCTTAATCTGGACTTTTTTATATTGTTTAAATGTTAATGTAAACATGAGACCGCAGGAAGGAACCAGTTCTTACCTTTCAGTCTGCAATGTGACTTACGAACATCACAGCTTGAACACCTCCAACGTAAAGTTTGACTTAATTTAACCGAGGCCAAAACAAATATGTGACCCCTTATGTGAATGTGACAACATTCTGAGTCTTAGGAACCTGAATCTCAGCATTACTGACAGAGTATGTGTTCATCTTGACAGGGAACATCCCAGAATAACCCTGCAGAAACGCGACAACCTCTTACTTCCAAAATTACAGGAAAACATGTTTTAAACAGCCAAAGTGTTGAAGTACAAGCAAACTTCCATTAGAAGCGTGAAACCTCGGTTTTGTCTGAGTTACGTGCTCGTTTGAGTAAACAGCTGCTCCTGGATCCCATTTCACACACAGTGGCATGACCCTGAACAGGAATATGCAGGTATAGAAAGGGACTGACTGTTAGTGGTGTGTAACATGTTATATTATTGTTTTTGAATGATGGTCAAACACTGACATGAACAATGATATGTTTCCTTTAGGTGATACTTTGACGCAATGGCTCGTACCAAGCAAACAGCTCGTAAGTCCACCGGAGGAAAAGCTCCACGTAAGCAGCTGGCCACAAAGGCCGCGCGCAAGAGCGCCCCCTCTACAGGGGGTGTCAAGAAGCCTCACCGTTACAGGTACCTGATGTTTAAACAGGTTGTGATGGGGACATGAAACAGTCAGCCACACAGTGTGTGTGTGCGCGTGTGTTTGTGAAGGAATTGAGAAAAGGAAAACAAGAAAGTCTTCAGTGCAACAATGTCACAGAAAGGCTTCTGATTGGTCAGTCATTACTGTTTACATCTCAGTGAAACACTGCAGTTTTCTCAGGTTTGATTACTTTAATACAGTGTGTTTAATACTAAACAGTAACTAATAATTAGAATTCTAAGCACAGATTTTTTTGTGTGTAAAATCTACATCCAAAACTTCTACTAACAATATGAACATTGATAATTATCCATTTGTAAAGTGAGACAAGATGCAGTAAGATGATATTATTGGCCATTTCTTGTCATTTTCATTTGTATGTTAAAAGAATGTGAATAACATAGGAGTATCAGACACTAAAGAAAAACAGTCTTTAATGTCTGGACAATATATTGTCCCACAAATTATCGGCAATAAACAATATTGTCGACATTATCGAGACCAAAATAACCGCTTATGTAATGTTAACATATCATAATAATGCAAGTACACCCTTTAAAATGCAACAATTAAACCTTTATTTAACATTAGAAAGTCCAGAGCCAGAACTTTGAATTAAATAAATAAAACAAACAAACAACAAGAAAAATAAAATAAAAAAATTACTCTTAGTCTCTGTTAGAAAATCCTGCACCAAAAACAATCAAATAGACCCGTGTTTCCCAACCCTGGTCCTCAAGGCACACTGTCCTGCATGTTTTAGATGTTTCCCTGCTCCAACACGGCTGAGTTAAATGAGCAAATTACCTGATAACTTTAACTCAGCTGTGTTGGAGCAAGGAAACATCTAAAACATGCAGGACAGTGTGCCTTGAGGACCAGGGTTGGGAAACACTGTAATAGACCATGTTTCTCCAAAACAATAAATACAATGGCCTACCCAGTGTCAACAAGTGTCGACTGTCGGGCCGACGGCTCTGCATTTTGAGGTGCAGTTTTTTTCCCCGAGCTGTGAAAACTCCACCGGGTGATTATGTTTCAAGTGGGAATGCAAGTTTGTTGTATTGCCTTTTTTGTTACTACAATTTTGGAACAAAGTCGGCATACTGGCTCGTCTGTGTCTCTTTCATTGGGCTTGAAGCCGAAATACTCCCACACCATGGCCGTAGCATTTGGCTTTGCTATAAGTTTCTCCATTCTCCTCACAAGGCTCACTTGCTGCTTGTGGCTCCGCTTCCTCCCTGAGATACAAAGATCCTGAATGACTGACAGGATGCTTCACTCCCTTTATTTCATCCTGCTAAGTCACTAACGCGCCCAGGTGCTCAGACTGATGCACAGTGAACCCTCTTGTCATCCAGCATGTTTGGAGGCGAGAAGCGAGGAAAACAAATACAAGCATGCACATGGCGATATATTGAGGTCGATTAATTGATTTATTGATTATCCTCCCAGCCCTAGTTTTGAGGTTTGGATCTTACTTAATGTTTGTCCTGCTCTCCTGGTGGCCTTCTGTAAATCTGTCAGAGACAAAAAAGCTGGAATCAGCTGCTCTGTGTTGCTTCATCAGGTTTTTCTGCTGTTTTATGTTGGAAAACAAACTAACAGTTCAGATTAATCAGATACTGAAATCAGTGCTGAAAATTGAAAACCTGTGAATGTGTTTCCTAACAAGGTTTTGTCTTGAGTCTAAGGGTGTTTGTGTGTTTCAGACCTGGTACTGTGGCTCTGAGAGAGATTCGTCGGTACCAGAAGTCCACTGAGTTGCTTATCCGTAAGCTGCCCTTCCAGCGCCTGGTGAGAGAAATCGCTCAGGACTTTAAGACTGACCTGCGTTTTCAGAGTGCTGCCATCGGAGCTCTGCAGGTGTGTGTGCAACAAGTTCTAGTTGCTGTAACTGGTAAAGTTCTCTGCTAATAANGTGTTGTTGCGGTGTGTCGGTGCAGGAGGCCAGTGAGGCGTATCTGGTGGGTCTCTTCGAGGACACTAACCTGTGTGCGATTCATGCCAAGCGTGTCACCATCATGCCCAAAGACATCCAGCTGGCACGCCGTATCCGTGGAGAGCGTGCTTAGATCTCCTGGTGTTTTTCTGCAGTCCTGTTTGTCTTTCCTTGTTCCTGTCCTCACTGCTTCATCTCCCCCCGCCCCCCACCCCAACCTGCCCAGCCTCTCAGTAGATATTAGGGTAATTCAGATTATGAACAGATAGACATATGTTGAAGTCTGGTTTCTGATAGATTGTTTTTTTCTTCATCAGATATTTTTAGGGTACATTTTTTGTACATGCAAAGAGTTCTGCAGATCAGATGTGCATGTGCACGCATACTCAGATGTGTATCATTGGGTTTGGGTTGTGCTTTCAAACATGAAGCCCACTAATAAGGTCACCTGTTTTCTCTCAGCATCAGCTGATTCAGTTTGTGTAGCTGACAGAGCTGAAGCACAGGGACATGGCCAAGGGGCTAGTCTGCTTAAGGGGAGCTGCAACTTCCACAGCAGGGTGCTATTAAAACTAGTCCTAAGGCATTTGGCCCTGAACACCTCCTCCCCTCCCACCCAGTCCGCCCCGCCACCTCCATCTGAAAGGAGCAGATGGACCGCTGTCCTGTTTGTGTGGACCTGCAAGCCCTGATCTTTCAAATCACTTGTACTCAACAAACAATTTCTTGTTTGCTTAAAATTATGGGTAAATGTTGTGGATTTGGTGTGTATTTTGTTCTTTTTCATGTGTATCTCATAATTCAAGGAGAAGCATCTGGCTTTTCCTAAATCATTAAAATAAAAAATAAACAGAAAAAAGTTTTTGACAGCAGCGATATAGCGATGTGTCTTCTGCTGTCATCAGATTTGCTAAAGGAACTTGTGTTTTTCAATGAAAATGCTATTCCAATGGGAGCCACATGGGGGCAGTAGTTCATCATGACCTGTTCAAGTTGGAGTGTCACTCTGCAATGACACGTGCTGCTGGCACTACAGATCAGACCGGCCACAGTACTATAAGTTGGTATAGTGAAAGTTCTCTGCATGTTTAGGGTCTGTGTGTAGATCTGAATATATAAACTGTCCCTTTCTTGAAATTTGTGATACAGAATATAAACCTCATACTTTTTTCTTTTCATATTTTTCTTATTCCTTGATATTTTCAGACGTTTAAATAAGCTGATCTTTGTATTTTCCAAATTACTCATATGGTGGTAATAAATAGATGTTAAAACAAACTGTTTTTGTGTTTTCCTTTTCACAATTTCACAGGCAGAAA
>SSNP01000001.1:12657641-12728553 GCA_006937955.1 Pachypanchax playfairii | reverse complement strand
CGCTCAAGTTTTATAATTAACATTTTTTTCTTAAATACACAGTTTGATGATATAACTGAGGTAAGTATGACCTGAAGTCCTGGAGATCAAACAGGCCGTTTCCTTCGTTGGCTCTCTGGATTTCTTTGGTCGTCTGTTTTGGGGTTTGTTTGTTTGTTTATGAGGTCATACCTGAACTTTCTGTTCTTAAGAATAATCACCTTGTAATGAGCCACTAATCATTAGTTCCTAATTATAATTAATATAAAGACTCCTCCTCCCTGGATGTCAAAACCTTTTCTATGATGTTGATTTGGGTTTTTTAATCTCCTTGTTATTTCTCCAGTCACCTTCTCATATCCTGTTCTCCTTGTATTCTCTCTAGCTGTTAAGAACAAAGGTTCTACAATAAAACATATGCCAGGTCACCTTTCTTTTCGTCACTCTTGTTAATCTCCTGAGCTCCATCTTTCCAGAACATCAACTCTTCAAAATGCCACACCTGACACTCATAAACAACTACAAGCTCCTTATGTTTGTCATCCTTCAACGACGTCATCATCATCATCTCTACTTCATCCTCACCTCTGTGTTACAGGCTCGCTTCACTTCCCAGTTCCTTTTCATGACTCAGTGTTCTTCTGCAATACAAATCTCATGCTGCAGCTCCACAGAAACATCTGAGTCTGTTTTAAATTCTCCCACAGAGGAGAATCCAACTCACTCAGCTCCTCTTGTGACAGTCAGATGTACATTTCAGAGCTGCTGGCTCGTTCTGTCAAACCAGTTGTGCTATTGTCACAATCCTACATGTCATCACTTAATTAAGTTCTTAATGAGTCCAGCTTTCATCAAAACTTTGGGCCTCCTTGAAACTGTTATCGGCTGCATTGTCTGACTAAACAACGTCCTGCTCGACTTAAATACGACTGTCATGGGATTTGATTGGATTCAATTCAACTTTTGTCCATAATGAGTCCAATCTGAGGGCTTCAACATCCTGATGAATCACAGCTGTTTAAATCCACATCACAATCTACATTACAGAACATGTATTCAGTTCATACCATCCCTTACACAGCCCATGTCATCAGACATTGTAACTTCATCATGGTGCTCAGATTTACAACTACATCGTGCTTCAATCCCATCATCCTCTGCAACCCTCAGAACCAGAACCTGTCAACACTCATCCTCCCTTCAGCTTTCATCCTTACTTCTTTTTCACAACTTCTATTTAACCTAACTCATTTAAGGTTGGCTACAAGTTCCTCATGTCCATCGAAGAAAATCTAGAGCAGGCCCAGTTGTGATCCACTTCCACTCTCGGATTCAGTCAACTGAGTCTCCATGCAGTCCAGTCCAGAACTCCTCACCTTCTCATCTCTTTTAATCACTTGCTCATCTGGGGGTCCTGAGTTGTTCCGTATGTTTGCCTTTTGAGACAGAACCCCCACACAGAGTCTTCACCTTCTTACCATGAGATGATCAGATAATAATGCTTTCAGATCAACTCAGTCTCTCAAACTCACATTTTAAACTCTGTAAACTCACCGTATTGTGACCTGGTTCCTGCTAGTGGAAGTTGGTAGTAGTTGTAGAACCCACCCAATGCCACAGCCAGATTCTGGACTTTGTCTTAACTTCTGACTTTAGCAGATCAGATGATGGTGTTTCCTCATGACTTAGTCAGATCAGTGGTTACCTACATTTTATACAGTCCTAGATTTAACTCTGCCAGGTTTATATAATCATAACTGAAGGTGTTCAACAGGAAATGGTGTGAGCGAATTTAAGAAACGTTCATAACATCCTTTCCTACATCTTCATACGTTACAGTACTGACCGACAAATGACATAAACAAACAAAGAGTATTTATACTGAGGACAGGTGGTTACTGAGTGAGGAGCTAATCAGATGGAATCAGAATCAGGTGCTAGAATAAGAGAGCTGAGGAACAGAGTGGGGCTGACAAGGAAACCACAGGGATGAACTTGATAAAACACTGAGAACTGGGAGACTCAAAGGAGACAGAATAAACCAGTAGAAAAGATACAACTAAGGGTGCAGATGACAATAAAAATAAATAAACAAAGACCCTAAAACAAAATTAAAGGAAAACTTTGGCAAAAAAAGCAAACAAAGCAATTTAAAAACCCATTACTATGACAAAGTTCAGATTTAGATCTCATCAGCACAGAAACAGAAGAGGAAAATTCTTGTTCTGATAAATCCCAGTAGTGCATTTGATACAGTGGATAACAATATGCTATTGCACAAACTAGCTTGAAACTTATTTAACTGATCAACTCCAATTAATTTATGTAAAGATTGTTTCCAACAGAAAAAGCTTAAACTTCAAAAGATTTGTTATAACAAGAGCTTATGCTTTAATGTGCTAAGTGTTTACTTTGAATGTATTATTCTTTATGTACTTCTTAAATGTTTTTACATATTTCTTTGCTTGAGAATTTGGTTATTTTGGTGACATTTGAAGGTTTAGATGAGATGTAGTGTTGAGTGGCAGTTAGTTTGTACACCTTTCAGAATTTGACTGCTGTGGATCTGCTCCAGCTCCCCTCGATCCTGAACAGGAACAAGCAGGTATAATAAAAGACTGACTTTTCAGAATTCCTGATTTCACAAACTAAGAGTATCAACCACTGTCTACTCCCAGTTAACAACATGCAACATTGCTTTAAATAAACACATTTTGTTATAGGAGCAGTTATAATAAACAGTTGTTGCTTAACATTTGCACCAGCAGAACAGAGACTGGAGGAGCTGTTGGTGGTGAGAAACACAGGCAGTGACTCCTAGAAGCAGTGCATGAGGTGTGCTACATGCACAGTGAACTAAAGCAAAGATCTTTCTCTGGTTCTGGGCATCAAGTTTGAGAAAAACCTTCAACAGTATAAAAAATGTTTGTGTTTTTTATATAACAGATCTGTTGTACTTGAATGTTGTTTTCTTCCCTTATTTTCTTGTGCAGTTTTCCATTTTGCACTACATGCTGTTTGTTTCCTCTGCGTTCACCTTCCTCAAGGTCTGCTCAGCGCTCTCCATCCCCCATCACATCTGCTTGTCCATGGGATTACAGTGCAAATGTTGTCTGAAACATACAGTGCTGGGGAAGATTACAAGTGCATTGCCCTTTCCAAGAGAGGTTAACCAATCAGGATGTGCAGACACAAGGATTAACCAATCACACCACCGAGGGGGAGGGCAGTGGGATTAAACATAGCACAGAGTGGGATTAGGTCGGTGCTGAGTGCAGAAAAGGGCTTTGAAATGTTTTTTTTTTTTTTTTAGAAAACTTTTTCTTCTTTCTGTAAATTTCTAATGATCTATTTTATTTTGTATTCATTATAATCATTATAGTTGTTTTTTTTTTTCAGAATTTAGTCAAAACTTTGTTTTGTTAGATCCCATTAAGGAATTTAATGACATAAATAGATCAAAGTAAAAACTACTCAGAGACCTTAAACTGAGTTTATCTGTAATTTTCCTGATCGCTGAACTCAAAATCTGCATTTCTTCATGTAAAAATTCTAAACTGAACTGGAAATCTTCAAGTCTGATTTTTCAGTAAAAGTTGTGTCTAAAGTGTACTCACACTACACACCCTTTTCAAATCTTTGCACACACTTGATGGTAAAATCTAGTGGTAATGGGGTCATGTGGGGATTATCAAGTATTCAGGAGAGTAATGGAGAATGGTGGAGGGTGGATGGTGGTGCAAGAGAGAAGGAGGAGCACTGAGAAGTTGAGATCCAAAACCTGGAACAAAATATTTAAAATGATTTATTGAATTGTTCATTAACATGATATTTTACAAGGTGCACAGGAGAAGAGTGAAGCTTCTTCTGCAGAGGAGGAGAGAAAACAAGTAAATGATCTGATACAGTGAAGATAGAGAAGGAGACAGAAATGGAAGATGGTGAAGTTAGTGAGAAACAGAGGAACAGGACGATAATCCTAACTAATTCACTTAGGGCATTGCTTAAGGGAGGTTAAGAGGATTGGGACACTCCCTGAATGAGATAAGTTAAAATAACCCAGATGGACTGATGGGCAACGTGTGGACCACATGAAACACAACAGTTCTGGACCAAAATCCAACAGCACCAGTTTACACCCATCCATCAGCTGACCCTGAATGTGGATCAGTTTTTGACTGTGTGAGAAAAGTCCTTCACGAGCAATAACACATTTCGGTTCAACTTCAAATAAGTGCATAAGGAATAAATAATTTTAATGTCACTCAGCTAGAACAGAAAATCTATTTTTTTCCATCAAAACAGATCAGAATGATAACATGAAACGCAAACACTGTTTTACATAACACAAGTGCTCCACAAAATCTACCAATTTATGTACCTAAATGTAGCATAAAATGATAATAAAACAATAAACATAACCTATAGCTCTGTTAGAATGACTCGGCCCCTCTGCTTTGTAACACATTTAAAATAAAATGAGGATGTATGTGTGTAAGATGTTAAGAGTTTTTTTTCATATATCAGTCCCATTTTCCTGCCAGCTAATCAAAGGCTTTAGTTTAGTTTAGTTACAATTTTTAAGATATATCAGTTGGCAGCATCAGTAACAGTCAGTGGTCCTTCCCTGATGCCAGATAAGTGCATTTCTATAGAGGTCACGCCCAAAACAATTCAAACGCAAAAAGAAAAACTTAGAATCAACAATAAATGGTTTTCTGGCAGAACTGCTTCACTCTGTCTCCCTCTGTCTTATGTTGGACTGATGGACACATGGATGTTCAGGAAAGACACCCTTCCTCGCTTTCTAGAGGACCTGGAATTTCCAGGAGTTCTGGTCTTTGTGGTCCAGGCAGTCCATTGTGGTGAATCCCAGTTTCCAGGCTTGCTGGTCCTTGTAGTCAAGGCAGTCAACAGAGGTGAAGCCCAGGGAGGAGGCAGTGCTGTAGCCCTGTGAAGACAGAGAGGCAGGGGACTGGCTCAGAGAACCCCCCATAGAGGGGACAGTGATGGGGCTGAGTGCACCCCCAGTGCCTGACAGCTGCGAGTGCATAGGGGACAGGTAGGCGCTGCAGTCCAGGCCAGTGAAATAAGAGGTGGTGCTAGCATAGCCCTGAGTGTAAGCTGATGGCTGGCCGTAACTCATGGGGTAGGGCGATGGCCGCTGCATGCAGGGAGCTGAGGAGGAGGCCAGAGGGTCGGGCAGGGGTGAGATGGCTGGGCTCCAGATGGACACAGCAGTGTTTCCAGTGTTGGTGCTTTGGGCCAGGCTGGGACCCGCTGACTGAGCAGAGGAGGGGCTGTAAGAGCCAGATGAGTTGGGAGCTGGATCAGGGACGCTGGGCTCCTGAACTGGTGATGCCTTTTTCTTTGGAGGGCGGGGCTTAGACTGGCCACTGCTCTGCTGCTGCTGCTGACGACATTTGGCACGGCGATTTTTAAACCACACCTGATGAAACAAAGAAAAGATACAAAATGTTACAAAACACCCGTCAGTCTGGAAAACAAGGTGCCAAGACAGGTAGTTTATCATTAGGTGGGTTTAGAAGATGATCGTTGTTTAAGTTGAGTCTAACAATTTCAGGAAAAAATGGTTGAATCAGAGAAAACCCCTGCTACCACCTTTAAACATCATTTCACCTATAAGTAACTGATAGAGAGATTTGTCCATATTGGATGTGGCTTCTCTGCAGTACCTGCACACGGGACTCAGGCAAATTGATCTTAAGGGCCACCTCCTCTCTCATGAAGATGTCTGGGTAGCGGGTCTTGGAGAATAGAGCTTCCAAGATGTCCAGCTGTGTCCGAGTGAAGGTGGTACGCTCTCTGCGCTGTTTTCGGGGAGTGGCTGCAAACCCACAACACACAGATCAGGGTTCTGATTAACATCATGATGTCAGCAGTTAAAGAGAAATTACATAAAATACAATTATTACTAAGAATGAGCCAAAAAAATGAAAAATCTTCATGGTACACGTTAGTTTGACAAATAGAATCTTGTAAATAAACAAGTGTAAAAGAACATGTTTAGGATTTGGGGTCCTGCCTTTTTCCATCTGTATGGAGACACTGAGAAATTTGTGACGTTGTATAATCAGAAAAATCTTGATTATTTTTTTATTATTCTTCCATATAGTCTTGCCTCTGTGCCTTCCATGACTAAATATGCATTTAATTATTTCAGAACAAACTGAATCGAAATATTTCAGATTTTGTTCAAATTCTGTTTTTCTATTATCTCAGCACACGTGATCTTAACAATTATAAAAACGATCATGAAAACATAAATTATAAAGCAGCGAAGCAGGATGGAAACACAGAACAGAAGCTCCAAAGTTATTTATTCTATATTTTTGTAGTTGATTCTTTTATCTGTTTGGCTACAGCACGCGCGCCAGGCTGCGCGTTTTTACGCACAGCCTGGGACGCATTTATGCAACAACTTCAAGTCACAGGAAGAAACGTCTGCGAAGATAAATATGTAAACACGTAAAAAATAAACACTGATAGTTTATAATAGTTAATACGTACGTGGATACGCGACGGTTGTGTGAAGTACATCCATTCCAGGCGCAGGCAAATTTAACCCGTTCATGGTGTAATGAGGTTGTTTTATGTAGGACATCATCCTGACAGCGGATTTTTAACTCCTGTCGCTGACTTGGAGGTCGTACACGCAACGCAGCAGCCGTGGGACCCTCAGAGCAGCTGCGACCAGTCGATGCGTCCGATGCGGGGATTTGTGGCGGCGCACAGGACTTCTCACCAAAGAAACGCCAAAGAGCGTTTTTTTTTCCTAAACTGTCTTTTCAGCTTTAACTGACCATGTGTTTAGTGCGCCACGCAAAGCATCCGGACGCCTTGATAAAATCAGATCCCAAGCAGCAGTCAGAGACACCACACAGGCAGGTTGGTACCCGAATTACTCTGCGCCTCGGAGACGTCGCACCACTGAGTTTCACGCTGCTAATTAAACGGACCAAGTGACTCCAATAAACCCCTCCCACACTTACACAGAAACACACGCGCCCAACACACTCACTGGGTAAAATAGCAACAGGCTCACTGAAGTGTGCCAAAGCCTACAGTTCTACAAAGTTTCTGTCTGTTTCAGTTTGAAATAAAAATACATTTTCTGTTATAAAGATCGTGACTTCGTATATTATATATCAATTTAAAGCCTAATGGCTACTTAGAAAAACATCAGTCTCATTCATGTTGATTTCTCCTCAGTTTAAAAGGGACTTTTTCCATCTCTTCTATTCTGCACATTTAATTACCCTGTTACACATTTGCTCCAACACATCAGTCTCCAATAAAAATGTATCTCTATAAAGCTGGACCTACAAAATTCCCACACAGCCAACACTCAGATGCAGCAAAGCAACAAAGCTTATTTGATTTATCCTAATATGCTTTATCTGAAAAGTAAGTATCTTATCTCCAGATAAAGAGAGGAGAGACTGAGCAATCTGTTCAGAAGGGAAGCAGGAAGCATGCTGAAGAAATGGTGGCAGTCACTAAAGAAATGGAGACAGTAAACCCAGGTTGGAACACTACAGTAAAGTAAAAGGCAGGAATGACCATGTGCTGTGAAATCTGTGGATGGATGAAGGAGAGACGCAGATAGACAGAATTCAGGTTGAGGAGGCAGCTGATGGCAAACTGGAAACTTCATGGAGAAAATCATCACTGCAGTGTTGCCAAATGAGAGAATATTGCTGAGGAAGTGAGTTTACTTACACGTGTGTGTGTGGGTTTGTATTTCTGACCTCCTGGGGACCCGTTTCCTGACTTTTACTATCTTTCTGGGGTCCGAGGGTTCTTGTGGGGACCGAAGCCTGGTCCCCATGAGGGGGAATCCCCTTTTTAGGGTTAGGGGTTAGGTTTATAGGTATGGTGTGAATAGAGTTTTAGTTAGTCTTAGGGTTAGTTATAGATCAGTAATGGTTAAGGTTAGTAAAAGGGTTTGGGTTAGGTATAAATCTAGTTACTAAAATCAATGGAAGTCAATGGACGGTCCCCATAAGGATAACAAAACACACTTGTGTGTGTGTGTGTGTGTGTGTGTGTGTGTGTGACAAGGTGGAAAGCTTTTACATATGTGGTGTAGAAGATTATTGTTTCTGAAGTGTTTGATATTCACTGTGAATAACTTAAAGGATATGTATTTTGCATTATTCACAAATCCTTTTTTTTGTTTGTTTTTTAGCTCTTTTCCACCTCAAATGTTTGCTGTAAGGCAACAAATCATTTTAAATATATTTTTTGGGTGACTCCTCCTTTGTCAGTATAAAACTAGATCACATATGTTGGCACAAACACTGTAAATATGATGACGGTGGTAGAGTCTCTGCTCAATAGTGCAACAGCTTGTCTTAACAGCAAATAGGGAAGTAGGCAAGAGGACTGAGCTGGTTTAATCCCTGTTCAACTGCCCTCCCCCACTAAAGCTGTGCCCACAAAAGCATGTTCAGAATGATGCAAGCAAGCATTTTGGTTTTTAAGACCAAATGCAGATTGTGATCAGAATACAGAGGGTCAGAAACTGAGACCTGAACTCTCAGGAAAATGGGATGTACGAAAGAAAACAAGCAGCCAGATGGATGGAAGGAGAGGAAGGAGGGGTGAGACAGGTACACAGAGGGACAGGAGGGGAAGGGAGGAAAAGCAGGTGAAGGGGCAAAGGGCGGGGGAGCCTCCGGTCCTCGCCCCCACTGACACACTGCTGCAGTTAATCCAGATTAGAGTGTCTAAAACAGGTCGGCTAAATCTGCAGGCCAGCCAGCAATACAGAGGCGGCTGTCAGCCTCAATCACTCACTCTGCACACTCACACACATACACACATATATACACACACTCACAAAGACACAAAGATAGATACACACTGTAATAATCTCATCTGCACAAACCAGGTGTCACCAGTAGCTCAACACAGCCTGCCATTAACCCCTCCCCCTTCACTTCAGTTAGTACTCATACCAGTGGGACCTCAGTACTGTAACACTGAAGACACAAATATCTACAGTAATCACAGTATTCAGCATTTCAAGGCAACTATTTTCTAATATTTACATTCACAATAGGATGAACATTCAATTCAGTTCAACTTTATTAAAGAATCAGAATCCAGTTTATTTGGCCAAGTTTGTTATACACACAAAAGTTATAGAGAACCAATTTATAACACAAGTCTTTACGGCATATACAGAAACTACAAGTCCAGTTCAATAAGTATAATTCACAACAAGAGGTTGTAATAAGTACTCGGATTCAGTTATGCAATGCTAATTAGTAAATAGTTTCCTGTCCAAAGGAATCAGAAAATTGGATTGAATTGTCATTTCAACACAATCCCTACCCTGAGTGGTACAAATTGGCGACAGCGAGGAAACAACTCTCTTTAAAGCAGTAAAAAATACAGTAACTTTTATAACTTTAAGATACAGTTTTGAAATTGTCTAAGTGGATAATCACCGAAAAACTTCATCATCATATCAGACACTCTGGACGCCTCCGATAGACTAAATAACTTCAGTAATTCAGGTCGCAGCAGGAAGTGGTGTTCTGATGATTTATGCTGCCCTGAAGAAAAATGCCTCCACAGTACGAATTAACAACTTATTTCATAATAAGATGTCATTCAAAGTTTATACAGTATTCTTGTTTATGGCGAGTGTGTCCTGTTAATTATTTAAACATATTTTTATGATCCTTCCTTGATATTTTCTATATAAAAGCCCTCTGGGTCCTTGGCGGCCATTGTTGGGTCCTTCTCTGGGTGTGTCCAAACATTTGCCTGTTGCTCTGACAATGCAAAGAAAGTAAAAATAATGTCATATTTAGTGTTTCTGTCCTGGGAGACTTTATTTTATAGGTAAAATGTATTTATGGAAAAATATAGAAACAAAAATAAACGATAAATCTGTTTATTGAAGTCAAGACTGTAGAACGTGCATGTGCTGATGGAATCGGACAGCTCAACAGGTAGCATATTTCTACAGAACACCAGTTCAAGCAACGGCTGTCTGAGACACGGGTGCAGAAAAGTTATTCAGTTCTGCTTTAACATGAAGAAAACTCCAGCAGAACCAGATTGAGTGGCCTTGACCCACGGCGGAGACGACAGGAAAGAGACACAAACAACAAGTTGATTAAAAAGGAAAGTTTTAAGCTTCACATTAAAAGTAGACAAGGTGTCAGTCTCACGGATTAAAACCTAAAGTTGAGAAAGGAGTCTGATAACTGAAAGCTCTTCCTCCTATTGTACTTTTACAAACTTTCTCTCAGTGGACCACATCTTTACTTTAGCTGAGTTGCTGTGGTGCCCAAAGGAGTTTGAATCTTTGGTCCACATGTGTTTAGTGTGTTTACTACCAGGTCCCCCCGTGGCATTCTGTGGAGGGTGCTGCAGGAGTAAGGTGTCCCAGCCAGGTGTCCCAGCTTTTACAGGCTATCCAGTCCCTGTACAACCAAAGCAGGAGCTGTGTCCACATGCAACAAGTTGAGTTTGTTCCCTGTGTGTATTTGACTTCATCAAGGTTTCTCTTTGTCCCCAATCCTGTTTGAAGTGATCATGGACAGGAAGTCATGGCAAGGAGGGTGTCTGGTTTGGGAACCTCAGGATCTCCGAGTATACTGGGATAGTTTTCAGCTGAGTATGAAATGGCCGGGACGAGAGCCAGCTCTTCAAAATCTGAGGACATGGTCCTCAACCAGAAAAAGTTGGAACCTTCAGGTTAGTAATGAAAACAGTTTGAAACAGTTTGCTGTTTTTTTTTAATGTTTTTGATTTGAATCAACTTGAACATGTAAAAACCTGAATTCTCATTTCTTACCTGAAATATAAGATCTTTCTAGTTCTCTTGAAAAAAATAGAGCCTATGATTTTCAGCTCACAGCTTAAATTACAAACTTGAGTAAATCTAGAAGGTTAAACTGGTGCCCTGTTAAAATAAAAGATAAAGGTAAAATTATAATGAGGTAAATTCATTTAATTTTAACCTCCATTTCTGACACATAATTGGTGAAATTAAATTAAACTAATTTAATCAAATTAATGTGGTGGTTTAATATATGGTCTTTAACCAATTTTTCCTCATACTGAAAAAGACACTTGGATCAGTGATAAATCTCATATCACAAGAGAATATGAAAACACAGACAACACAAACCTTCTGATCTGCACAATATAATAATTAATTTAAATTGGGAATCAATTCAAAAGGATTTGTGGTAATAAGCAGATTTTTTTTATATGATAGCAACCAGGAAAGTGACCTGAATGTTGGAAGGATGAAAAATTCTATGATGTTTGATTTTGGATTGATTTGGATTCCACTCATTGTCTTGACTCATGTTGATGATGTCATAACTGAACGACCCTCTCTGTTTCCATTCAGCGTTGTGTTTCTAACTGCTTACCTCATTAAGTGCATGACCAGCACAGGCCTCATTTCATCTTCATGGACCACGATGCTTCAGCTGATGAAGGTGACATCATTAGTGAACAGCTGTTGGAGACTGGAGTACATTGAATGAAGGAACCTGGACTTTCTTCAGACCTGAATCACATAGAAACCTTCTGGGATCACATGAATATCCGTGTGGAGGCTCGTAACTCTGAACCCCAGAACTTCAATGACCCGGGGACCTTCAAGAAGGTCGACTTGTGAACAGCATGAGATGTCATAGTTTGTTATTGGATTAAAAAATGTATAACATTATGAAATCACCATTGTATGCTTCTATTTCAAGGCCTAGTGAACCTTCTGTTTTCCATAGATTTCACCTGAAAGCCAAATGTCCAAAAATTTTTGTGAGTAGTGTAAAATAGAGTTTGGTTGTTTAGAGTGTTTTATATGAGAAGTCAATTTTTTAACTGTATTCTGGATTTTACAGGGAGCCAATGATGTGATGCAAAAACTGGAGAAATGTGACTCTCCTTCTAACTCTCATTAGAACTCTGACAGCAGCATTTTGGATCAGCTGGAGGTCTTTTACAGAACCATTAGAACATCCTGATAATAAAGAATTACAATAATCAATTTGAATCTTGTGAAGAAAGTTTGGCTTCATCTCTGTGTAAATGTTGTCTACAAAAGTAAATAAAATCACAAAGTAAAAAACAGAAAAGTGACTGTAAACTAGTTAATGTGTTTTAGAGTTTATGTACAACTACAGCCACAAAAAATTTCTATTGCAAGGAATGCTTGAGTGTGTGTGTGTAGTTGCTGAGGAGTTACAGTGTGAGGTGAGGTGTGTCATTGTGCAGGATAAGTGATTACAGTGGACAGTAATCCAGTAATTAGCAGGAGGTATTAGGGGTGGAACACACTGCTACCTTTGAACTGAAACAATATGGAGCAGCAGCTCACGGGGGCCTCGTCTCCACCTGCCTCCCTCCACAAACACATGTAGAGGACACTGTAACACACATGTTGCACTGGTCAGGAGAAGGAAAACGGCCAGTGAGCTGATGCAAGTCAATAAAACTGATGCTGGTGTTTAAAAAGATTTTTGTTTCTTTTGGAACATCTGTGCCCAGAGGTGCAGTCAACAGCACTGCTACGGATGCGGTTTTATATCTTTCATTTTTAACACCAGTGAACCTGATTACATGAAAATAACTTCAATAACATACATCTCAAAAAGGAATATTAAATATATGTTTACAGACAGAGAAATTTTCTTGAAAAAACATGTTTTTAAAGAGTTGCAACGAAAGTTTGTAAAACTAAAATAAAGGGGAGCATGAATTTGATAGAGAAAGAAAAAGGGAGCTAACATAGATTTTACTGGGATGAATTTGATCACGTCAGATTTGTGTTGGAATCTGAAACTTGCTTAATTGTGAAATTTTGCAGTTTTTTGTTGAAATGTGTGATTAAGGGTTCCTGAATATCGTTATTATTATATTATTGTTGCAGCTTTAATGTGACTTCATTAGATCATGTTGGTCCTCTGAAAGTGAAGATAATCAGCCAGAGGAGGCTCCTTGGTTTAATTCAAAGCTGCATGTAAAAACAATAACGTTAGAAAGGAAATAGTGTTCTGCCAAGTTGAAAGAATTTTTACATAGTCTACATAGACAGTCTGCTCACATACAGAACTCAGTATTAATCATTCCTAATAGAACAGAACAAGAACATGCAGGTTTCCTTTTACAACTGGAGCCAGACTAATGAAAGTTAGAACTCTGTTGAATCTTGTACCCCTAAAACTGTAAACCTCATCAAATGATTTCTAAATAAAATTGTTTCAACTGTCCTAAGTTGGTACTATTGTCACGCATTCATCATCCAGTAAAACAACCTTAAAAATAATATTACAACCCAATGAATATGTAGACAGTTTCAGTTCTGCTGAACTCTCTGAGTAAAAAAAAAATCATAGAATTGCAGCTTCTTCCAAGCCAGGGAATTTAAACTCCAGTCCTCGAAGGCCACTTTGCTTCATGTATTAGATGCTTTACAGCTCCAACACAACTGATTGAAACGATTTAATTAATTCCACATCATGTCATGAAGTTCTACAAAGGCCTGCTAATGACCTGCTCAACCAAACCAGGGCCCTCGTTTATCAATCGTTCGTAGAAACTGTCCTATATGCTATCCTACAAATAAAATTTAGAATGTTCATACGAACAGTCAAAACTCTGATTTATCAAACGTGCGGTGGCCACTCGTACACAGACTCCTCCGCAATCATGCGCAATCAACCACACTTGTGCGTACTCAGGTCCTCGTGCCCATTCACAGTCATTTGCATACAGAAACGCACTCAATTAGCCATATTTGGTAACAGCACTTCCTTTAAAGCCCATACAGGAAATCCCTAAAATAATGGCCAAGAGAGCAAAATAAACAATAAATAAAAAAAATTTCTGTGACAGCGAGGTCGAGGCACTGGTTACAGAAGTAGAACAGAACCAACAATTGCTGTTAGGTTCTTTCGGCTTGGTAGTTAACCAACAAAAGAAAAATTTTGGCTTTAGAGAGAGTTGCAGATAGATGCGCTCGGAACAGATGAGAGAGCCCCTTCAGAAATAAAAAAGAAATGTCCGTCCGTCCGTCCGTCTTCTTCCGCTTATCCGGGGTCGGGTCGCGGGGGCAGCTGTCTAAGCAGGGCAGCCCAGACTTCCCTCTCCCCGGCCACAACCGCCAGCTCATCCGGGGGGATCCCAAGGCGTTCCCAGGCCAGCCGGGAGACGTAGTCCCTCCAGCGTGTCCTGGGTCTTCCCTGGGGCCTCCGTCCCATGGGACGTGCCCGGAACACCTCACCTAGGAGGCGTCCAGGAGGCATTCTGACCAGATGCCCGAGCCACTTCATCTGGCTCCTCTCGATGCGGAGGAGCAGCGGTTCTACTTTGAGCCCCTCCCGGATGACCGAGCTTCTCACCCTATCTCTAAGGGAGAGCCCGGCCACCCTGCGGAGAAAACTCATTTCGGCCGCTTGTACCCGCGATCTCATTCTTTCGGTCACTACCCAAAGCTCGTGACCATAGGTGAGGGTAGGAACGTAGATCGACCGGTAAATCGAGAGAAATGTTTCGATATAAAAATACACTTGAAAAAACGTATATAGCAGAACACAGAAGGGTCAGAGTCGCTACGGGAGGTAGACAGAACACCACAGAGCTGTCCGCATTAACAGACGTGTTACCAGCATAATTAGAGCTGTTGCTCTGACTGGTGTTACTGTACACAGGGACAGAGAAAATATCTTCACCAACAGAACACGCAGGAACATCCAGTGTCCACAGTCAATTTTTTTTTTTAATTTAAAGTGAAACATCCTTCTGAACCAGATAAAACAAGGAGCTGCTTTTTATTTTATATAAAGGAAGATCGGTGCGCCCTAATATATAAAAAAGGAGACAATTAGGCGCTTGAAGATAGGTAAATAATAGGTTATACACTTTACTTCAAAACCGGAGCTGTGCCACATCCTGTTATCACACAGGAGGAAAAACTGGTGCAAGAGTTATCGGTGCATAAGAAGCCCAAGGTTCGGACTGAAGCGGTCCCGAAACTAGAGCTGTACTGAACAGTTCTACGCCAAAATTGCTATACCGCACAATGCGTAGAATTGTTCCAACGCACGAAATACGCACATGCGTATAAGAACGATTGATAAATGAGGACCCAGGTGTGTTGAAGCAGAAGAACATCTAAAACCTGCAGGTTAGCAGCCATCGGGGACTGGAGTTTGAGACCCATGATAAACCACCAATATGTATGTAACTTAGATCACATCCCAACCACAAATTTTTAAAACTCTAACCCTAACCTTTAAGTAAATCTGTACTTAACCCTTGTTTTTTCCTAGAGTTATTTTGACCCAGAGGACAGATGAAGGACAAATATATCCAAAATCTCCAGCTAATTATAGACCTATGTCCAATTTTTCCTTCATTTAAAAAATATTGAAAAGATTGTAGCAAAACAATTGTGTGATCATTTACACAGTTTCAATCAGGATTTAGATAATCATAGCACTGAAACAGCACTGGTGAAAGTTTCTAATTCTCATGTTTTAAACAGTGGACCTGTATTTTTACTTGCCCTGTTAGATAAGGGTTAGGGTGCTGCGTTTGATACAATTGATCATACTATCCTAATAAATAGGCTTTAATTTGATATCAGGATTCAGAGAACTTCACGAGACTCACTAAAATCATATTTGACAGATTCCAGTTTGTTAGTGTCAAAAAATACCATAGTGCAAATTAACAACTTATTTCATAACGAGATGTCATTCAAAGTATAAACAGTATTTTGGTTTATGTTAATTATCTAAGCATATTTTTATGATCCTTCCCTGATATTTTCTATATAAAAGCCCTCTGGGTCCTTGTCAGCCATTGTAGCTGCAGTTGGGTCCTTCTCCTCTGGGTGTGTCCAAACATTTGCCTGTCACTCTGACAATACCTTTTCACTTTTGCCAGTTTCTGCTTCCTTAAAATGGGAGATTGTGGTGAAATGAGGATTAAATTCAGTATGCTTGTTGGTTTTCTTAGATAGGAAACTTTTTACTGATTGCCATTTTATAATTTACAGAAACTGATCTTATTACATTTATATTGAACTGATTTAGATGTACATGTAATATCTGTAAGAGACACGAGAGTAGCAGCATGAGAACGTGTTGTAGTAGAACTCCCTGAAGGAACAGTGACATTCAGTTTCTTCTTTTATTCAGTTCAACTTGATAAATGTGTTTTCACTGACCTCTGGTGGAGGTGAAGGTAATTTTATTGCATAAATTATTGGAGTGCAAAGATACTTTTCTTTAAAATGTACTCTCTCTCTTAAAATGTTTTATGTGTGCATTGTGTTCATTATTTTAACATACAAGCTACATTATAACTGAAACCACATTTCTTATCTATTAAAGATGTTGCATTAACTGATTCTGAGTTGCTGATACATAAAGTGATTTTACCACTTCATAAAAACTTTGTGAAGCTGGTGCTTTGCAGTTGTTTTCATATTTTTGGTGGTTTAACTCACCTTTCAGACCCTAACAGCTATTTTTACAGTGTTGGCTCAAATCCTGAAGGTGGAGTATCAGTTCACTTGTTTCTCTTTTAAAAATAACTCAGTGGCCAATTTATCTTGAAAGATATATAAAATATTGCATCACATGCTTAACTGACTTCCCTGTCAGTTTGAATTTTAAACTTCGCAAAACAAGGAAAAATCACTGCAATAGAAATATATTGTGAATATTTTGACTTGTTGGGATTTTATTTGAAGATTTATACAGATGATTCAGAACATGTTAAATACTAAATACTCCCCATATTCTCATTCCTTTTGTCAGATTCTCCTGATTATTTCTGTTTCTCCATGTTACCTGTGCCTAATCCCAGTTTCTGTAAGTTTGTTTTTCTGCCATATCAGCCTTTTTAAAATCATTAAAGAGCAACTCACCCTCAAAACAGCTTTTTTCTGCTTATAAACTGTATTAGTGGGTCTTTACCAATGCAACCTTTCAGTTTCTGGGCATTTTTGACATTTTCATGCAAACTTGTTAAATTCTGCACTTTTTGGTCTTAAAAACATCTTAGTGCTGCCCTCTTAGGGTTGAAAGGTGGCTGTTGCATTTTAAATTTGTGAAAGCGGTACATGCCTACGTCAGCGGTCATGTCTACGTCACTGGCATTGTCTCTAAGACACGCCTCCTGGGGTATAAAACCATCTTTAAAACACACTCGGCCCCGCCCATCCGTTGTCTCCAGCTTCTCACCAAAGAGCTGCACACAGGGATTTAGGCTGAAAACTACGACAAAGAGAATAACTAATATCAGTAAAAGAATAATGAAATCAGGGCAAAGACTTCAATTTTACTGCAGTGGCTGTAATTGTGTGGATGTGATTTGTGCACGTTATATTTTTATTCAGACATTTACTCAGACACCTCTCTGCAACACAGCAATAGCTTTAGCATTCTGGCTAACAACAATCAATCGAAAAACTACAACAAAGAGATTAACTAATGTCATTAAAAGAATAATAAAATCGGTGCAAAGACTTCACTGCAGTGGTTGTGATTTATACACGTTATATTTTCACCATGCTCAGGTTACCTCTGTACAACATGGCTAAACACTGAGAAGTAAGACACGTGAATCACAACACTCAACACAAATTAATTTAAGAATTTACAGATGTGCCAATTATATTATTTCTCTTTTTACAGCTCTGGGCATTGAATGGAGGATATTGATCCTGATCTTGCAACTGCATTAATGTCTTTCAATTCAAATAGACACTTTTCCAGGTCTTATTTACCTTGTTGAGCGTAATGAGGAATTTATCTTATGCAACCTAAAGGTGGAATATGGAACACGAACATCACAACAACATCTGGTGCGTGGCTGCTGCAGCCACAACAACTAAACAAGGTCTCAAGCCATCGGGGTGCCAGGCTCGTGGCCCCTGCGGGCACTCCAATGGCACAAAAATTACTCACCCAAACCCCCTCTGGCCCCCAATTCTCTCCGGCTGCTCTTCTTGCGAGAAGGACAACAAAAGGTTCAGACAAGGTTCACTAATGCAAACAGGCATTAGCATGCTAGGTGGCTAGGAGAAGACGCTTGTAAAAAATACCAAAAATAAATTAAAACAGGACTAAAATAACTACCTTCAGAAAACATGGGGCTACCATGTATTATTTAAATCACTAACTTGTTGGCAAAATGTTTCTTGAATGCACTACTTTATTTTGTTAGCATAAAGCTAAAAGCAGCTACTTCTTCTTCTGTGATTAAATAAGGTAGTCAACAATATTAGTAAAACAAACAGTCAACAATATGTGGTTTGTGCCTCGTTACCCTCTACCGGACAGGCTGAACAGATGCATCCAAACAATGAAGTCTCTTAAACTAGATAAAAAATGCAAGTTAAAACAATTAATTTCTTCCATGATAAATTAGATTTTTCGATTACATAAATAGACAGAATTAAATAAATAGTATAGAATATAAAAAAAACGGAATAGTCAACTAGAATGCATTAAATGAAATTAAAAGCAATTCCTTTATTGTAAAATTACCATTTGATTTGTATTAACAAAAACATTTCTATCAAAAACATGAAATGGATTGTTTTCCATGATAAAGTGAAATTAATCCTATGAGCCACAAGGGGGAGACACTGCATGCCTACATTTTAAATGTACGTAGTGATGCAATTACTAAGTTTGTCCACACGGGGGAGCCAAGTCAGTTTCCTTAAAGAAGGACTAGATGAAAAGAACAAGAGTTTCCTCATTGTATGAAAAAGTGTAATTATTGCAATGAGCCACAAAGGGGAGACACTGTACATCTAGGTTTAAAATTCTATTCAGTGCTGCAATTACTCAGATTGTCCACAGGGCGGCGCAAGATTAGTTTCACTAAGGAACAACTAGATAACATATTGTCACATTCTATTCAGGTATTTCAGTTTTATTAAAATTCTGGGCACAAAGAGGAAAGACGGGATAAGAATAGTACTTTTTGAAAAATTGTACTGCGAATTTAAATCGTGTATTTTCAAAGAAATATTTCACAGATTAAGACTTTTTAAATTTAGTTTATTTAAGTTTTTAGACTTTTCCATTTATCCTGCAGAGGGCAGTATTGGACCTTTAAGTCTTAACAGTGCTGCAAACTGTAAAAGAAGAAGTTGGAAAACGCTGCTGCTACATAAACAATAAACTCTAAGTGTAAACCTTCTGGTGTTTCCTGTAAGATGCTCAAAGAGTCGTTTCCTTTCGTGGAGGACAGTTTCAGTCGTTTCCCTTCGCAGAGTAACATTTATGGACTGTGTCAGGCCGGGGAGCAGGAGCTGTTAGCGGCCACACTCAAAGGGAAGGTGGTTTGTTTTCGGTACCAGGAGCTGCAGCAGAAGGTCCGACCAGTGGCTAAGGAGGTTCAGTTCACATACATACCAGGTGCTGGTACCATTCACTTTAAAACTTGAGGGTCACTATCCTGCATGTTTATATGTTTCCCCGCTTCAACACACCTGCATTAGATCCTCAGCACGTCCTGCAGCAGCCTGTTAACGACATACTCACCTGATTCAGGTATGTAGAAGCAGGGTAACATAAAACCTGCAGGATAGTGGCCCTCGGGACCTGGATCTGGACACCCCTGCTCTATGTGTTGGCTGGTTAAACAGTTCCTGACTTTTTTTCTAGTTGATGCAGAAATCGTTTCAATCGATGCCTTTAACAAGTCTTCACCAAAAAGAGGTCTGGTGGTGGGCATCACCTTTATAAAGGTATTCTTTTCATGATTCAGTCCATGTGTAAACCTCATCATTTTGACATACTGTATTAGCTAAAGTTGTGATCATGGATGTTTTGCAGGACTCGGGTGATAAAGCTACACCCTTCCTGAATATTTACTGCGACTATGAGCCGGGGTCAGAGTTCAACCTGGAGTCAATTGCACGTGAGTAAAGCCCAGAGTGTGTGTGGTTCTGATTCTAATGTGCATAATGATGGAACCTGTTCCTCTGAACAGAAAGCTGTCTGAACCTGGAGCTGCAGTTCACTCCTTTCCAGCTTTACCACACAGAGTAAGTTTGTAACACTGGACTTCAATCAGAATGGGATTGCCATGGTGATAAAGGTCTCATCTTTAGGGCGGGTTATCCTGTGTAAACTATGTGAAAAAGATAAAACTGAAATTATAAAAACCTCTTATAGTATTTTCATACTTTATACTTGGAAACAGTTTTTACATGAAACTGTTTTTGTGACTGAAGTTCTTATTGGAAACATCAAACATGCCTGTCAGATCCAACATAGGAATATTTGAACTGTTTAAACCTTTTAGGCATCAGTTCCCTCATAAATCGGTAGCTGTTCAATTATGAGCAATCTCAAAAAACAAAAAAGATGCTTGCTTTATCAGCATGCTAGCATGACTCATCTAGTGGTGGTGGGTAGAAACATGTGCTATTTATAGCTACAGACTTGTCAGAATTGTGCAACATTGGTGCCTAAAGGGTTAAAGTTTGGACTGTTTGTGAGCGTGATGATACCTGCTTGTGTGTGTCAGAGTACCGTGTGCGGATGGAGGCCGTGATACAGTGTTTCTGCTCAGCGGACACGACCAGAAGATCCACCTGTACAAAGAGGTCTGGTAATTGATTCTCATCAAACTTGAAATGTTCCACCTGGTGTTCTGTTGGTTTACTGTCCCATCAGTGTGATTCAACCCATATTATTTAATTTTAATACATTGTTGTGGTTTTTAAAACGGTCGGAGGGTCAGGTGGCGCAGGTGTCTGGCAGCCTCACCTCTGTCCGTGTGTGTCCCAGGACAGCTGTGGATACTGTGATTGTGAATGGGTGAATGACAAACTGTAGTGTAAAGCGCTTTGGAAGTCACTTGACTTGAGAAAGCACTATACAAGTACACGCCATTTACCATTTATCTGATTTATCTTGGAATCAGAACAAGTCTAGGCCTAACAAACGGGATGTTTTACAAACTTACAGCCTTTTATTTACCAGTGTCAGCTGTGTCTCTCCTATATTTAAAGTGCGTAACTTTTACATGTCCGTGAATGTCCGTTTCAGCCAAGCCACTATTAGAGGAGACGACACAATGCAGATTAAGCCGATCGGCTCCTCAAACATCTCACAGTATTTTTCAATATATATCATTTTTACTTTGCGTGTCGACCGGCGACATTCCCGCGCTGTCGCGCAGGAAATTACGTCTTTTACATCACAACAAAAAGGGAGGGGGAGGACGAGCGGAGAGTCTCGTAGCAGGAGATCATTCACTAACCTGTCAGTTACAAATTAGCAGGCACCTTGTCTCCCGTTTGTAATAAGCTATTTGCGTTTCTGCGGAAAATAAATAAAAAATACAATAATTACCTCTTCCGAAGAGTCCATCTTTTTTCAACAGCTGTCCTCATTCAAACAGAATAAAAATGTTGTGGAATCGCGAATCACAGCGGCAGAGGGATAGCTGTTGGGGGAAGGGGGGGGACAGGTGGGCGTACGTCATATGGAAGCGCCAGCTTCATTGTTGTAATAACGCGAAATTCCTCTAGGGGGTGACAGAAGTTACGCACTATAGCTTTAAGATGGAGACTGTTGAATTTGTTCCACCTGAAGTGACTTTGTAACATCCAGCATGAACAGAGTACAGATCCTCGGTCAGGTCTCATACAGGTACCTGTTATAAGAAACATGTAAACAGTGTAAATCCAACTAGAGATCCGTTTCACAGGTAGTTGGGATTAGTAGAACATACCGTACTTAGCTGTCTGAGACTGTAGGTGCTGCTCATCAGATTTAAAGCAGAAATGCTGATAATGTCTTGTGGACAGTCAACGTGGTTGAAACATGACTTTTATTCTGTGGGATTTTTGGAAGATTGTTTTTATTCTTCAAAAAGGACTAAAGCTTTGACTTTTATTTCTGCAAGTGGTTTTCACCTGACTTGTTGAAAATAGTCTTGGACAAGTCGTCGACCCTGGTTCATCAGGCTAACGTCCGCTGGTCTCTGTCTTCAACAGAATGCATCTCTGCACCAATTTGAAGAGCAACCTGTGGAAAAACTATTTCCTGAACTCCAAGAACTGCCCAGCAAGTGAGTTCATCTGAGCCTCTCAGTTCTCTATCAGTTACTGTTATTGTTGTAACGTTACTGTATGTGCTGATAGCTAACGCAGGTTATTCTTTATTCTTCTGTAAATTCTGATTGATTGATTTTTTCATTCACCGACCTTTATAAAGAATATGACTCTTTGTTTACTGGATCTGAGTGTTTATGAGATATTTTCAGTTAAATGAATGTTTGTGGGTGACAGTTGTACCCCCCCCCCCCTTCTCTCCATGCAGCGTGTTATGGTTGGATATGTTGAATATAGCTGGGGGACGGCGGCTCTCAGCTTTCGGCTCTCAGAATGGCTGTATTGGACTGGGTCTAGTCGACCAGAATGGACCAGGTACCACTAAAAGGTCAAAACACAAGGGCAGTTAAGACCCCACACTGGTAGCGTCTGGCCACCAACAGATGGGCCATGGCATCAGATACAAAAGATCATTCCTGCCTGTAACCATTAGCCTCCACAACAAGAACAGTCCTTGATTGTTTTTATTGTTGGACCAAAAAAAAAAAAAAACTACTACAACGTTGAATTTCCCTTCTGGGATAAATAAAGTATTTTTCATTTCATTTCATCAGCAGGCCAGCAAGCACTTACTTTAATTAGAACAGGTCTAATTAAAGTCTATATTTCTTAAGTATTCTGTTCAAGATATACAGCTATATTAGTACTTTCATGTGTAGTGGTCAGCTGTTCAGGTATTTTGGTTTATTTGTACATGAGCCACCACATTCAACTCTTGTGTTTCAATGATATAATAATCTATATGTTTCATATTCAGAATGCATCTTGTCCATCTAAGTAGATACATGATGACGTTCACTCAGTGTATCTCTGAGTTGTATGTTTCACATTAAGATCCTAGTCAGTCCTCATGTTTTCACTCTGCATGTACCGAGTTCCTGCAGGGGGCCGGTTGCATTTCCTCTTGTCATAATTTAACCAAAGATAAGAACATTTCCATGTGTTTGTGATTGAAGAGGTCTTACAGAGCTGGCGGATACAGTTTGACAGTCCAATCTCCACGGTGCTCCTGTTCCCACTGGCCTGTCAAACCAAAACCAACAAGTCCAGCGGAGAGAAAAGTACGTCACTACTCCCCTGAAGTTTGACTCTTTTCTTTTTTTGTCTGCGGTTGTACTTACAATGTTTGTTGTTGTTTTTTCTTTTCTAGGAGAGGAAGTGGAGAGCTACAACCTCCTGATAACCAGCACCATAGAGATGGCAGTCGTGTACAGGTTTGTCAGAGCTGTAAAGATTTTAGTAAAAACATGTTAATTTTAACTGAAACTCTTTTAAAAGGTTGAATCCTGTGTGTGTTTGTGTTTCCTCAGAGATGTCCAGAAGCACGGTTTGTCCCGGTCTATATGTCTCTCAGAAAGCGATCAGTGGGATGCCGTCCTTTGTGCGCTGGTCATTGACCTGGACTTTGATGGGCAGAAGGAAGTCCTGTTGGGGACGTATGGACAGGTATGACAGAACTCTTTGTTTGCGAAGGGATGAACGATAATCTGTGGAACATTAAAACCAAGAACATACGAGACCCTCTCTTTCACTATTCTCTGAAATCTTGGGCTTTCCAAAATCTCCTTTTTGTTTTCTTTCATCAACACTTTAGAAGAGGCTGAATCGCTAACATAACTCATTAGTTTTTGGAAATTTGTAACTGAAAATGTATATTTCTGTTGAGGATTTACTATAATAGAAATTAGCAGGATTGTTGGAAATGGATTAAATCAGAGCAGCATGGTGCTTACAGAAAGAAAGAATAATCTTTGAATAATAATGGAGCTCCAGAGAGCCCAGAAACCTAAATATAATATTTACAGATGGTCTTTTCATGGAACTCTTTGACAGCAATAAGAATAAGAAACAGGGATTATGTGTGATCTGTCAGGATGTAGTAGTCACTTAGTTACTTCTGATTAGAAACCTGAGATTTTGATTATAACATCTTCCTCTCTGCCATGCAGGAACTTCTTTGTTACACATTCCAGCCTGCTGGAAGTGAACAAGATGGAGAGTTTCAGCTGCGGTGGAGGCGGAGCTTCAAAAGTCCTGTGCTGTCCATCATCTACTTGGACTTGACGGGAGATGGTTTGAGAGAGCTGGCTGTCCTCACACTGAAGGGACTGCATATCTTACAGGTATTATACTGCTCCCACTATCAGTAGCTACATTTACATGGGCACATTTAATCGGAATAAACGCCCAATCGGATAAAAAAGACGTCATGTAAACATGTCAATCAGAATGTTTTGATCCGATGCAGCCTGATCCGAAAGAAATTTACTTCCGATCGAGAGGGGGGGTTTTGTCCGATCTTCATTCGGATAGACGTGCATGTACACACCCATTCGGAAAGAAAGGGTGAAAAGAGCCCTTTGTGCATGCGTACAACTTCAGCGTGACGTCTTTCTGCTTTCGCAGACCCAAGTAGAAAACATAGCGGGAAGTAAACAGAAGTGGTCTGCTGGTGCAGTCATCCTGTCATCCTGCTCTCCTCTCCTGTGGTGGAGGAGCAGTAGTAATATGTATTCAGCCTCTAACTTGGTTAATGCGACCAGTAAAAACCCAAACATAAAGGTGATCACCTGCAGAGGGTCCATATTGGGGAAAACGTGAGTCAGCTCGAGCACACGATGGGGCGGGAAAGACGTGCAGAAAGGACGAAGTTTGTTTACTTTTTTTCTTTCTCCGGAAAGACAACTCGCTGTGCGCATGCTCAACTCATTTAACCTGATCGAGTGCTTGGTGCATGTGTACTCATGGCATGATCAGATCATTTCAGTTAGTGTCCATGTAAACAGGGATTTGGGAATTCCGATCGACCAAGATTTTAATCAGATTGGGGAAATTTGGCGCATGTAAACGTAGCTACTGTCAAACTACCAGAGGAAGTGAATTATGTGAATCGCTGACCTCTGCTGGCTGTAAACAGATATTACAGGACCAAACTTAAAGGTTTCTTCCATTAAAGAGGTTTCAGTGTTAGACCATGGCTGGTTGTGAAGATGGTTTTTAACTGGTTCTTTAACAAAGAGTTAAGCACAGGTTTGACAACTCAGCCACATCATTGCGCAATCTAAAACATCATTTTCAATAAATATTTGATCCTTCTGGTTTAATCTGAATTTCTGTGGAGGACCATGGTACATGAAGACAGTTTATGTAAACAGATTACAGGGTTTGTCTTGATCGTAACTCCATCTAACAGATTCTTAATATAACAGAAACTAGAAAGAGAAACTTGAAGGGCCTGCCTCTGTGTGCCTGAGCGAGAAAACCTTAACCAATCAGAAAGCTGCATTTTCCTGTCACTGTGTGTGACAGGCGCTGCAGATTCAAGAGTCAAATTAATATGGGAGTGTGTTGTGGATTGTGATAATAACTTAAAGGATTATTACATAGAGTCACAATAGGGGTGTGGCTTTTAATGGATTCTGTTGCCATGTTAACCCAAATTTACCTGTCTACACATGTTGGTACACTTCTTCTCACCAACCTGATCATTTCAGTGTCTCAGACGAGGACACAGGGTCCACAGTCTCGGCTCTGAGTTGATGGTGAAAATACGGTTGAACACATGAAAGTTGCTTTAATGTGTTATAGACCAACGTCTAGTGACGTTTTTGTCTTACTGACCACTAAAAATGCTTTTATACCCCAAGTTACACTCCCACGCTCACACATAGGGTTCAGTGTTTTGCCCAAGGACACTTTGACCTGTGGAGGATTAGGGGTCGAACCACCAACCTTCTGATTGGAAGGTGAGCTACTCCTGAGTCACAGCTGCCCCAACACTGAATGACATCTGTAGGTCAAAGTGTGTTCACGTGGTAACCTGTCTAAAATGATCTAAGAGGTTTTAATATGGGGTTCCATTGAGGGCTGGTTTTTTGGGGGGAATTCCAGTCATATGGTAACTTGAGTTGCCACAGAACAATGGCAGTGCAAATCTAGTGACCCAGTCAGTTTGATGTGTCAGATGCATGTGCACTCCATGTGCTGTGGGGCATCTCAGGTGTGGTTTTTAGCAAGCTGTGTCACCATGGTAATGAATAATAATGAATTGAAGCCGTTCAATTTATTATGACAGAGACTAACACATTTTGTTGGTCTCCAGTCAGTATTTGTTCCAAACAGGAACCATAAACACCAACTTCATGGAGTTGAATGAAACAACTCCTGAAAGCTGGTTAAGTTCGCTGCAGAAAACACAAACATGAGAAATAACAAACTCATGTTGTTTCTGTTATCTCATGATGAAGTGGAGGACTGGGTTGTCAGGCAAGTACAAGTAAAATTGTTCTTTTTCTTTCGAAACAAATTCTGTTTTTCTTTTAAAGCCAAAAAGCAGCTAGTTGCTGCAAGATTTCTATCTGTCTTAGATTATGGAGATCTGGTGTATAAGACTGCTTCAGCTCAATGTCTGCATAAGATTAACACTGTTTTCCATGCATCTCTGAGGTTTATTACAAACTGTAAAAGCATGACCCATCATTGTGAATTGTATTCTAGAGTAGGATGGCCTTCATTGTCCATCAGGAGATCGGGGCATTGGTATATTTTTATTTATAAGGCCATGCCATCCTATATCTGTGACATAATCAAACAGAAATGTTTTGATTCTTATTCTTTGCGATCAAATGAACACTTGATGCTCTCTGTTCCATTTGCCCGTACAGAACTGGGAAAAAGGGCCTTTGTCTATTCCGCTCCATCTACTTGGAACTCTTTGCAGAGAGACTGGAAACTATCGCAACTTATTTCTTTAAACGGTTTTAAGTCCAGAGTGAGAGATTTTGAGATGTCCTCTTTTAGTTGTAATTGTTTTTAATTATTTGTTTTGTATAATTGGTAATATTTAAATTGCCTGTAACTTTTGCTGCCTCTTGGCCAGGACTCCCTTGAGAAAGAGGTTTTTAACCTCAATGGGACTTTCCTGGTGAAATAAAGGTTAAATAAAAAAAAACTAGCTTGGTGGTTATAAACGTAGCAGTCACAGCATTTTCATTGGTTGTTGGTCTCCAGCTCCAGTTTTGGACCACAACCTGTTTTTTGCAAAAATATTTTTCTTCTTTACTGTAAAATATTTTTCAGATGTTGGTTGAGGGTTTTTGCTTCATCGTTGTTTTTTTTAATGTAAATAAATGACCCTTATGGTTTTACTTCTGAGCATCTCATAGACATGTTTATCATTAAGTCCAATACATACAAGTAAAAGCAGCAGAGCACAACTTGTTTTAATGTTTCAGATACCGTGTATATGAGCTGATGTTGTGTGGCATCTCTCTTGTTTCAGCATAGTCTTTCCTGCACAGCTGATTTAATCATTGAGAGGCTCAGCCAAAGGGTGTCAGCGCTCACATGCCAGGCTGAGGTACAGCCAGCGGATGCTGCAGATACCGAAGAGACCAGTGATCCTCCTCAGATACAGGAAACACCTTCATCATAATAAACGTCCAGCATCTTGATCACATGTTGGTTTCACTTTGTCATATGGAGTCTGTATTAAATAAACATACTGATGTCTCATGTTAGTCATGATAGTCACAAAGGAGGAAAATTAAACATCACTTTTGGCATTTGGTAAAAAAATGTTTTGTTTTTACACAGCATGAAGAGTTTCAGTACAAATAACCTGGTAAATACTTTTGTAATTGGTTAGTTTAATGTTTTTTGACAATGTTGAAGACTTATTATTGATGTGTACAGTAATTTACAGAAAATAAAACTTTTTAAATGTATAGATGTTTGAGTTCACATTGTGTCTCTTTTTGGTGGTATTTTACAGACAGAACCCACTTGTTATAGAGTCTCACAAAGGATCAGGAAGGAAAGGTTCAAAGAGGGTTTCTGTTCTGGCACTTCGGCTTCAGAGGCTTGATTGATTCTGCAGTGGCAGGTCTTCTCTCAGATAGTCAGTCTCAGAAAGCTCGAGCTGACATGCTGATTTAAAATCTGAGTTACTCTCTTCACATGTTACTCATGTACAGTGTCCATTTTTGCACATCCTCACACCAAAGAAAAACCACTTCATGCTTCAGGTAAGACGCTTCCAACATCAGACGTTACATCAAAAAGCATCAGATCTCAGGAAAACCGACCCTGACCAGACCGACTCAGACCAGAAGGAATCTGACCAAACCGACTCAGACCAAACCAACTCTGACCAGAAGGACTCTGACCAGACCGACTCAGACCAGACCGACTCTGACCAGACCGACTCAGACCAGAAGGACCCTGATCAGACCAGACCGACTCAGACCAGACCGACTCAGACCAGAAGGACTCTGACCAGACCGACTCAGACCAGACCGACTCTGACCAGACCGACTCTGACCAGACCGACTCAGACCAGACCGACTCTGACCAGACCGACTCAGACCAGAAGGACTCAGACCAGACCGACTCAGACCAGACAGACTCAGACCAGACGGACTCAGACCAGAAGGACTCTGACCAGACCGACTCAGACCAGAAGGACTCAGACCAGAAGTACTCTGACCAGACCGACTCAGACCAGAAGGACTCAGACCAGAAGGAATCAAGTCCAGAAGGACTCTGACCAGACGGACTCAGACCAGAAGGACTCAGACCAGAAGGACTCAGACCAGACGGACTCAGACCAGAAGGACTCAGACCAAACCGACTCAGACCAGAAGGACTCTGACCAGACCGACTCTGACCAGACCGACTCAGACCAGAAGGACTCTGACCAGAAGGACTCAGACCAGACCGACTCTGACCAGAAGGACTCTGACCAGACCGACTCAGACCAGACCGACTCTGACCAGACCGACTCAGACCAGACCGACTCTGACCAGAAGGACTCTGACCAGACCGACTCAGATCAGACCGACTCAGACCAGACCAACTCAGACCAGAAGGACTCTGACCAGACCGACTCAGACCAGACCGACTCAGACCAGACCGACTCTGACCAGACCGACTCTGACCAGACCGACTCTGACCAGACCGACTCAGACCAGAAGGACTCTGACCAGACCGACTCAGACCAGACCGACTCAGACCAGACCGACTCTGACCAGACCGACTCAGACCAGACCGACTCAGACCAGACCGACTCTGACCAGACCGACTCAGACCAGAAGGACTCTGACCAGACCGACTCAGACCAGAAGGACTCTGACCAGACCGACTCTGACCAGACCGACTCAGACCAGAAGGACCCTGATCAGACCAGACCGACTCAGACCAGACGGACTCTGACCAGAAGGACTCTGACCAGACCGACTCAGACCAGACCGACTCAGACCAGACCGACTCAGACCAGACCGACTCTGACCAGACCGACTCAGACCAGAAGGACCCTGATCAGACCAGACCGACTCAGACCAGACCGACTCAGACCAGAAGGACTCTGACCAGAAGGACTCTGACCAGACCGACTCAGACCAGACCGACTCAGACCAGACCGACTCTGACCAGAAGGACTCTGACCAGACCGACTCAGACCAAACCGACTCAGACCAGACCAACTCAGACCAGAACGACTCTGACCAGACCGACTCAGACCAGACCGACTCAGACCAGAAGGACTCTGACCAGACCGACTCAGACCAGACCGACTCTGACCAGACCGACTCAGACCAGAAGGACTCTGACCAGACCGACTCAGACCAGAAGGACTCAGACCAGAAGGACTCAGACCAGAAGGACTCTGACCAGACCGACTCTGACCAGACCGACTCAGACCAGACCGACTCTGACCAGAACGACTCAGACCAGACCGACTCTGACCAGACCGACTCAGACCAGACCGACTCAGACCAGACGGACTCTGACCAGACCGACTCAGACCAGAAGGACTCAGACCAGAAGGACTCTGACCAGACCGACTCAGACCAGAAGGACTCAGACCAGAAGGACTCTGACCAGACCGACTCAGACCAGACCGACTCTGACCAGACCGACTCAGACCAGACCGACTCTGACCAGAAGGACTCTGACCAGACCGACTCAGACCAGACCGACTCAGACCAGACCGACTCAGACCAGACCGATCTGACCAGACCGACTCAGACCAGAAGGACTCTGACCAGACCGACTCTGACCAGACCGACTCAGACCAGACGACTCTGACCAGAAGGACTCTGACCAGACCGACTCAGACCAGACCGACTCTGACCAGACCGACTCAGACCAGAAGGACTCTGACCAGACCGACTCAGACCAGATCGACTCTGACCAGACCGACTCAGACCAGAACGACTCTGACCAGAAGGACTCTGACCAGACCGACTCAGACCAGACCGACTCGGACCAGACCGACTCAGACCAGAAGGACTCAGACCAGAAGGACTCAGACCAGAAGGACTCAGACCAGAAGGACTCAGACCAGACCGACTCTGACCAGAAGGACTCTGACCAGACCGACTCTGACCAGACCGACTCAGACCAGAAGGACCCTGATCAGACCAGACCGACTCAGACCAGACCGACTCAGACCAGAAGGACTCTGACCAGACCGACTCAGACCAGAAGGACTCTGACCAGACCGACTCTGACCAGACCGACTCTGACCAGAAGGACTCTGACCAGACCGACTCAGACCAGACCGACTCAGACCAAACCGACTCTGACCAGACCGACTCTGACCAGAAGGACTCTGACCAGAAGGACTCTGACCAGAAGGACTCTGACCAGACCGACTCAGACCAGACCGACTCAGACCAGAAGGAATCTGACCAGACCGACTCAGACCAAACCAACTCTGACCAGACCGACTCAGACCAGAAGGACTCTGACCAGACCGACTCTGACCAGACCGACTCAGACCAGAAGGACCCTGATCAGACCAGACCGACTCTGACCAGACCGACTCAGACCAGAAGGACTCTGACCAGAAGTACTCTGACCAGACCGACTCAGACCAGACCGACTCAGACCAGACCGACTCAGACCAGACCGACTCAGACCAGACCGACTCAGACCAGAAGGAATCTGACCAGACCGACTCAGACCAAACCAACTCTGACCAGACCGACTCAGACCAGAAGGACCCTGATCAGACCAGACCGACTCAGACCAGAAGGACTCTGACCAGACCGACTCAGACCAGAAGGACTCTGACCAGAAGGACTCAGACCAGAAGGACTCTGACCAGACCGACTCAGACCAGAAGGACTCTGACCAGAAGGACTCTGACCAGACCGACTCAGACCAGACCGACTCTGACCAGACCGACTCAGACCAGAAGGACTCTGACCAGAAGTACTCTGACCAGACCGACTCAGACCAGAAGGACTCTGACCAGAAGGACTCAGACCAGAAGGACTCTGACCAGACCGACTCAGACCAGAAGGACTCTGACCAGACCGACTCTGACCAGACGGACTCTGACCAGACCGACTCAGACCAGACCGACTCTGACCAGACCGACTCAGACCAGACCGACTCAGACCAGACCGACTCTGACCAGACCGACTCAGACCAGAAGGACTCTGACCAGAAGGACTCTGACCAGACCGACTCAGACCAGACCGACTCAGACCAGAAGGACTCTGACCAGAAGGACTCAGACCAGACCGACTCAGACCAGAAGGAATCTGACCAGACCGACTAAGACCAGACCGACTCAGACCAGAAGGACCCTGATCAGACCAGACCGACTCAGACCAGACCGACTCAGACCAGAAGGACTCTGACCAGACCGACTCAGACCAGACCGACTCTGACCAGACCGACTCTGACCAGACCGACTCAGACCAGAAGGACTCTGACCAGACCGACTCAGACCAGACCGACTCTGACCAGACCGACTCAGACCAGAAGGACTCTGACCAGAAGTACTCTGACCAGACCGACTCAGACCAGAAGGACTCTGACCAGACCGACTCAGACCAGAAGGACTCTGACCAGACCGACTCTGACCAGACCGACTCAGACCAGAAGGACCCTGATCAGACCAGACCGACTCAGACCAGACCGACTCAGACCAGAAGGACTCTGACCAGACCGACTCAGACCAGACCGACTCTGACCAGACCGACTCAGACCAGACCGACTCTGACCAGACCGACTCAGACCAGAAGGACTCTGACCAGAAGTACTCTGACCAGACCGACTCAGACCAGACCGACTCAGACCAAACCGACTCTGACCAGACCGACTCTGACCAGAACGACTCAGACCAGAAGGACTCTGACCAGACCGACTCAGACCAGAAGGACTCAGACCAGAAGGACTCTGACCAGACCGACTCAGACCAGACCGACTCTGACCAGACCGACTCAGACCAGAAGGACCCTGATCAGACCAGACCGACTCAGACCAGACCGACTCAGACCAGAAGGACTCTGACCAGACCGACTCAGACCAGACCGACTCAGACCAGACCGACTCTGACCAGACCGACTCAGACCAGAAGGACTCTGACCAGAAGTACTCTGACCAGACCGACTCAGACCAGACCGACTCAGACCAGACCGACTCTGACCAGACCCACTCAGACCAGAAGGACCCTGATCAGACCAGACCGACTCAGACCAGACCGACTCAGACCAGAAGGACTCTGACCAGACCGACTCAGACCAGACCGACTCTGACCAGACCGACTCAGACCAAACCAACTCTGACTCTGACCAGACCGACTCAGACCAGAAGGAATCTGACCAGACCGACTCAGACCAAACCAACTCTGACCAGAAGGAATCTGACCAGACCGACTCAGACCAGAAGGAATCTGACCAGACCGACTCAGACCAAACCAACTCTGACCAGAAGGACTCTGACCAGACCGACTCAGACCAGACCGACTCTGACCAGACCGACTCAGACCAGACGGACTCAGACCAGAAGGACTCAGACCAGACCGACTCAGACCAGAAGGACTCTGACCAGACCGACTCTGACCAGACCGACTCAGACCAGAAGGACCCTGATCAGACCAGACCGACTCAGACCAGAACGACTCTGACCAGACCGACTCAGACCAGACCGACTCAGACCAGACCGACTCAGACCAGAAGGACTCTGACCAGAAGTACTCTGACCAGACCGACTCAGACCAGAAGGACTCTGACCAGACCGACTCAGACCAGAAGGACTCTGACCAGAAGGACTCTGACCAGACCGACTCAGACCAGACCGACTCAGACCAGACCGACTCTGCCCAGACCGACTCTGACCAGACCGACTCAGACCAGAAGGACTCTGACCAGACCGACTCAGACCAGACCGACTCAGACCAGACCGACTCTGACCAGAAGGACTCTGACCAGACCGACTCAGACCAGACCGACTCTGACCAGACCGACTCTGACCAGACCGACTCAGACCAGAAGGACCCTGATCAGACCAGACCGACTCAGACCAGACCGACTCAGACCAGAAGGACTCTGACCAGAAGGACTCTGACCAGAAGTACTCTGACCAGACCGACTCAGACCAGAAGGACTCTGACCAGACCGACTCAGACCAGACCGACTCTGACCAGACCGACTCAGACCAGAAGGACTCTGACCAGACCGACTCTGACCAGACCGACTCAGACCAGAAGGACCCTGATCAGACCAGACCGACTCAGACCAGACCGACTCAGACCAGAAGGACTCTGACCAGACCGACTCAGACCAGACCGACTCAGACCAGAAGGACTCTGACCAGACCGACTCAGACCAGACCGACTCTGACCAGACCGACTCAGACCAGAAGGACTCTGACCAGAAGGACTCTGACCAGACCGACTCAGACCAGACGGACTCTGACCAGACCGACTCTGACCAGACCGACTCAGACCAGAAGGACCCTGATCAGACCAGACCGACTCAGACCAGACCGACTCAGACCAGAAGGACTCTGACCAGAAGTACTCTGACCAGACCGACTCAGACCAGACCGACTCAGACCAGAAGGACTCTGACCAGACCGACTCAGACCAGACCGACTCTGACCAGACCGACTCAGACCAGAAGGACTCTGACCAGACCGACTCAGACCAGAAGGACTCAGACCAGACCGACTCTGACCAGACCGACTCAGACCAGAAGGACCCTGATCAGACCAGACCGACTCCGACCAGACCGACTCAGACCAGACCGACTCTGACCAGACCGACTCAGACCAGAAGGACTCTGACCAGAAGGACTCTGACCAGACCGACTCAGACCAGAAGGACTCTGACCAGACCGACTCAGACCAGAAGGACTCTGACCAGACCGACTCTGACCAGACCGACTCAGACCAGAACGACTCAGACCAGAAGGACTCTGACCAGACCGACTCAGACCAGAAGGACTCAGACCAGAAGGACTCTGACCAGACCGACTCAGACCAGACCGACTCTGACCAGAAGGACTCTGACCAGACCGACTCAGACCAAACCGACTCAGACCAGACCGACTCAGACCAGAAGGAATCTGACCAGACCGACTCAGACCAGAAGGACTCAGACCAGAAGGAATCAAGTCCAGAAGGACTCTGACCAGACCGACTCAGACCAGAAGGACTCAGACCAGAAGGACTCAGACCAGAAGGACTCAGACCAGAAGGACTCAGACCAAACCAACTCTGACCAGAAGGACTCAGACCAGACCGACTCAGACCAGACCGACTCTGACCAGAAGGACTCTGACCAGACCGACTCAGACCAGACCGACTCTGACCAGACCGACTCAGACCAGACCGACTCTGACCAGACCGACTCAGACCAGAAGGAATCTGACCAGACCGACTCAGACCAGAAGGACTCAGACCAGAAGGAATCAAGTCCAGAAGGACTCAGACCAAACCGACTCAGACCAGAAGGACTCTGACCAGACCGACTCTGACCAGACCGACTCTGACCAGACCGACTCTGACCAGAAGGACTCAGACCAGAAGGACTCAGACCAGACCGACTCAGACCAGAAGGACTCAGACCAGACCGATTTTGACCAAACCGACTCAGACCAGACCGACTCAGACCAGACCGATTTTGACCAAATTCTGAATTATTCTTTTAGTTATGCTGCTTTAGGCTTAGACTGCTGGAGGCCATACTGACCACAAGACACGTCTCTGATCTGTCCTTATAGACCTGATGTCCTGACATCCCACATCATGAAAGTCTTGGAGAGACTAAATAAGCAAACAAGCACCTTTCAGGACTCACTGCAGTTTGCTTATTGTTGTGGGGTTGAAGTGGAAGACGCCATCATACACCTGCTTCAACAAACCCGCCGTCATCTGGACAAAGCAGGCAGCAGAATTTATTCAGGTTGCCTATTCATTATATTTATTTGGTCATGTTTTTGTCTCCACCTCATGGTTGTATCTTGTTATTATGTTTTCCCTCCACACTGTTGAGTTCCATGTTTCTCTTGGTCAGCAATTATCTTGTCTTATATTTTATTACACACTGTCTTGGATTCTGTCGTCAGGGTTTTAATCTCAATCTATTGGTCCTATTCCTTTTTTGTCATCAGATTATTCTTTAGTTTTTATTGTCATTGCTTCTTTTGTTTTCCTGCACAGTCTTCCCTCCTGCAGTCGTGTTATCCTAGTTGCTATCTTCTACTCATGTAGTTTCCATTTACCATGTTTCTGCTTTTCTGTTTATTTCCTCATATTTTATTCTTCACCTCGTTATACTTGCACAAGTCTCGTTGAGCTTCATGTCTCTCACCTGTGTTGGATTATTTCTCACTTATTGTCCTCAGTGTACATTCTCTATTCTGTCTTCAGTTCCTGGTCATCTTCTTGTATATGCATGTGCTCCCTGTTTGTGCATGTGCTTTTGTTATGCCACCTTATATCAACATTACTCAAGTCAAAGTCAAGTCTAGTCAGTTATACCTTTAGATCATTTTATTTTCTTGGACTCTTCATTAAATAATCTAGGATTTTACACCAGCTGTTTGCTGCCTGCTGTCACACCACAGCCATGTCCGTGTTTTCAGTGCTCATGACAACTGTCTGCAGTTTGTTCTGCTCAGGATGGGAAAATGTAGAAATAAAGATTCAGTATAATCTGCTGGTTTCCACAGATAGAAAACTTATTGTTTTTATAAATATCTAAAACCCTGCAGGCCTCAGTCGTCTCAGAGTTCAAGAAAAAAATGAGAACCTGGGCAAATACGGTCTCCGTAGAAGAGTTCCAACCTGAAAAGCACTTCTGACCAAAAATAACAAAAGCCTGCCTCACATTTACCAAAAACATCTTAATGATCCCCAAAGACCTCTGGGAATATAATCTGTGGTGTGACAAGACAGAAGTGGAAGTTTTTGAAAGATATGAGTCCCATTACATGTACAGTGCATTTCAGAAAAGAACATCACACTGATAGTCAAACATGGTGAAAGTAGTGTGATGGTCTGGGGCTGTGTTCGGCTGCAGGACCTGTTCAAATTGCTGTGATAGAACCAAAACTGAAGGAGAATGTCCATTCATTTTATAATTACCTTAATAAGTTCACAAATCCTCATGTCACGCAGCAACTCCACTTCAAAAATAGGATTTTAGAGTGTCCTAAAGGTCCTAATCTGATCAGAATCTGATTGAGATGCTATGGGACCTTACGTAGGCCATTGATGCTTGAAGAACCTCCAGAGGGGCAGAATTTAAAGAATCGTGTAATAGTGTGCAAAAGAGTGGGACAAAATTCCTCCGCAGTGATGTGAAAGACTTATTGTCAGTTACCATAAAAACTTGATTGCAGTCCTTGCTGCCACTACTACTACTAGTACTTAGTACCTGAGGCAGGTTGGTTTGGATCGATTTCCCTCCTTAATTGATGAAATTATAATTTAAACGCAGCGTTTTGTGTATATTCAGATTATCTTTGTCTGATATTAAAAACAAAAAGAGGGCAATAATTAAATTATGGATCCTGGTCCCGTCGTTTGGCCGGTCAGTGGCACTGTAGTCCTCTCAGGAACCCCCCAAACTATATTCCCCCCCTTCGCCCTACAAAAGCAACAATAACAGGAGCTGCACGCATCACACTCGACTTAACAGAGAAATATTAGGTGAAAATTTATGAAGAAAGCGTTTTGGGAGCGGACCGTTTACAGTGAATTAGCTCTCACACTGTCCTGCTGCTTTATTTTTATTTAATTGTCAGCTTGTTTAGCGCGTCAACATGCTGCTGGAGAGACAGGAAGCGCGTTTTAATCTGTGGGCTTTTTTAGATTCAGCTCTGTAAGGAAGCAGCAGCTCAGCGGACAGAGGAGACCCCGATCTCTGATCTGTGTCTAACATCCGAGTCCCTTTAGACCTTCTGTACCGGACAGAAGTCACAGTGCCGCAGGTTATGTGTTGGTGAGAGCGCTGCTGCGTCTGTGTCAGAGAGGAGGAGGGCAGCGCGGGTTTCACAGCTCCGGTGGAAACATGATGATGGACGGTGGTGGAGGTGGCGGAGGAGCGGTGGACTACAACGGGATATACTCAGATCCAGGCGTCCATAGCCTACAGCAGCCACATGTGGAAGCTGATAACACGGATTCCCGCAAACGACCGCTGGAAACTCCAGCAGAGGAGGCCGGCTGCACCAAACGGACCAACACCGGAGGTAAGAACAAGACACCCAACGATGGAGTCAGATCCACATGAAACCAAATACAGGGGAGATAGATCTTTGCATCCTGCCGCATGCAGAGTCCAAGTGCTCTGAGTTTTGGCTTTAACAGCGCAGCACCTGCGCGCTTTGACAGAGTCCTCAGTGTTTGTGGCTGTTACTTTACACGCTGCGTGTCCCAGCAGGGAGCGCATCCAGTCTGATCCAGAGACTGGCCTCCATCAGCTCAGCTTTCAATTTAAATTCTAACAAACCCATAGTTTCACAGCTGGTGGTGTGGGGTGAGAAGTAGAACTATCAACCTTATATAAAACCAAAAATCAGACTTTCTCACAGTGATAGTAGGTCCAGATTGGAACCAAATGCTTGGTTGTGTTTTCTGTTTCCTTTTTTTGTTTACCAAAATAAAGATGCTACAAGATGTCATGAATAAACAAGGAGTTGAAACAGCTTTTACACATCATTTAGATGAAACTTGTGATTCATATGGTTCTGGAGTAGGATCTCAGCACTGGTCTGGTTTCCCACTGAAGCAGGAACTTTTAGCTCTATGGCATCTCAAAATAAGAAGTTCATCTCTTACAAGTCATTTGATCTTAACTCTGGCCATTAGTCAGGGTTTCTTAGATATATGTATATGATTATGAAGGAAAAATGATGAGTGACATCCATATAACATGCATTGTAGTAGTTAGTACAAAATATAAATTGTGGCATTAAATATTAGGGAAAGAGTGAGAATAGTGGTAAACGTGGAGATAAAACAAACATGTAGCCAGGTGTGTTAATGCCTTTGATTATAGCTTCTATCTCATTTCAGAGTGGTTGCTATGGTCTGCAGCTCAAAGAAAACACTCAACAACTTAACATTAATTACATGTCCGAGGAGAATTAACACTTTTTCCTGTAAAATGTCTCTCGTCGTCTCAGACACCCTCCTGCCCCTCAGCCTCTTTCAGCAACAACAGAATTTTATCAAATTTCTGTCAGTGTGCATCTTTTCTACATTTCACTGCCACAAAGGGACCTTTATCCATATGCCTTCTATAGACACCTCTAAAACATCTGGAGATAAGACCCTTTACACTGTGCTCTTGGAGATGTGGAGACTATTCATCTGCATCACAATCACTGTGATATTTCCATCCAATTTCTAGGTGACAGGAGCAAATGCTTCAGCCTGATCAAGGTAACAGGGCAGACGTCTGGCACCTGTACCACCTGACACCAAGTCAGGTACATGCTGTAAGGTTCACTGGTCCATCATAGGAATAACACAGACAATTAGGCCTATAGTTAATATCACTTACAGTTTGAAGTTAACTTCACATGCACGTTTATGGAGAAAAGAAGAGCATCTAGGTAACAGAAATATGCAAGCATAGAGAGAACATCCTAACTTTATTTATTAGCATTCATGTTTTAAGTTTATCATGTAACACTTATCAAAGACATGTATTATTATTACATGTATATGTTATTAGTATTTGGAGTCAGTGCAAACAGTTGATAGATATGTAATGGGGTGAGTGATAAAATCTCTTTAAAGAGTTTCAAATTCAGACCAAATCTGATCCTAGATCTGTTTTATATTGGTCTCACGACATTTTAAATGATCTTTGGTCCAGAGGAGATGCTGGTGTTTCTGGATGGTGTTTACATGTAGCTTCTTTACATGATCCATCTTTAAATAGTGTTTGCGGATCACACGGTGAAATGTGTTGACAGGCTATCTGGAAGTGCTCTTGAGCCCAAGCAGTGTTCAGTAGCGTATCATGTCTGTTTTTAATGTAGCGCTGTCTCAGGACCTGAATCCTAAGCATTGAGTTTTACCTTTGACCTTGTCCGATGGGCACAGACGTTCCTCCAGATTCTCTGAATCTTTGGATGATTTTATTTTCTGCTGATCATGGGATCTTCAAAGTCTTCACAGTCATACAACGAGGAACATTTTTCACTAACTGTTCCACAATTTTCAGACAGTTTGTTTCAGATGGGTGAACCTCTGCTCATCTTTACATCTGAGAGACTCTGCCTCTCACAGATGCTCCTTTTATACTCAGTCATGTTACTGAGCTGTTGTCAGTTAACTTAATAATTTGTCAAATGTTCCTCCACTTGTTTTTGAACAACTTTTCCAGCCTTGCTTTGTTAAAACTCTGTCCTTATGGAGCCAAACTCTTGCTAACCCTCACTGGGCCGCCACATGACCTGGACATGACAGCCGCGCTCACTACTGGATTGAGTGGAGCTTCTGGTGTTTGCTGTGATACACCACTTTATTAAAGTGCAAACTCTGCTTTATGATGAGTGTGCCGCTGATGTGAATGTATTGTGCCCTTGTGTTATTGGTATGATATATGGCACTTTTTTAATCACATAAAATATTATACCCTACTGGTATTATCATAAGTGGTATGATATGGCACATTCACATTTCAGTCTTAACGGCACAATAAAATATTCCCGTTGCCAGTCATCATTTTATTGTCCTTTACTGAGCCTCAGAATCTTTTGTTCTTCAGTGAAATCTGTTAAAATTACACAAAATGCATTTAGAATCTATTGAGGTCTAAACAAAACAGTTAATGCATATTTTGACACAATGTGCTTTATGTGATTTATTTAATATTGTTAATGTAGCAGTGGTAGGCCACAGTGTGTCAGGCTACAGTGTTATACAACCTGCTAATCCTCAGCCATCCCTGTAATCACCAGCCCCTTGACTACGTCTGATATTGATCACGTTATTCCAACCCAACAGATCATTAACATGACTGGCAGTTACAACAAAGAGAAGAAAGCCTGTGCTTTTTCAAAGCTGAGCTCCACAGTGTGCATTAGGAGCCGTTGACACCGAATGAGGGGAATTACTTCTGTTTTATCAGCATTGCCCTTCTTTACTCAAAATGATAATTTTTTTTAGTCATTTTTCTTTCTAGTTTACTCTGAGCCCATGTTGCTGGCAGGCACACACCTACCAAAAGGTTGTGTTTATGAGGGATCAGGTGTGCTGCTAATGGAAAGACTGGCACAGGAATGTGAGCTGTTTTTGTTTATTTATTTATTTGTAATTTATTTATTTATTTTTTTGGTGGGAAGGACACAGGTGCCCTTGCAGAGCGATGTGACGTGAGCGGACTGTGAATTTGCCAGGTGGCAGTGAAAGAGAGAATAGGAGGGAGCGAATTAAATGAAGACAGAGCAAAGCAGAGAGGAAAAAGGAGCTAGATAGATCCTGAGAGAGAATCCACGGGGAAGCTGTGTCTATGTAGTCGAGTGCTTTTTGTGAGTAAGACTATTAGAATTTTCTGGAAGCATTCACTCCAAAACCAAAATGGGCCAAAATGTTAGGGTTTGATATGTGGATGAAAGTAACTGGCATCCAGGAAGAAATTATGTAATTTAGTTCAGGTTCCCTGAGAAGGACTGTTAAATGAAGCTGGACCCCTCGTGTTTACTCATATGCACTTGAATGCAACCACCGTACCGTTTTTAAGCATATTTGCTCACTTCAGATAGCTCTCGGTGTAAGATTTATAGGCATAGTGATTGGCTTCATCACCCCCCTCCACCATTCTGCGGCACTGCCATTTGCAATGGTTGATGAGCCCCTCCGCCCTCTCAAACATGGCTGTCCAAGGGATTGGGGGTAGGGGAAAGGCGGAAAGAAGGGTGGGTGGTGTAAAGCACGCTGTCTCAGAACACTCCTCCTCTACCTCCTTCATCATTTGGGTATGTTCTCCATACATCTTTTCAGGCACTTCTGAAGGTCATTCCTTATGCTTCCTCAGTCAGCGCTCCCGTCCGCTCCCTCAGCCACTTCACCTATGTCACTTTTCCCAAAAAAGAGCCAGTGAATGGACTGCCATACTTTATAGTGCTGCGTCAAAAGAGGCGGAGTAGTGGAGAAAATTAAATTTTTTTAGACCGGCATCGGGGGGGTGGGAACATGACGTTCTTTAGAGAGGAGACCACCTATTGGTCGCATGCGGTGTCAGTCCTGCGCACTGCTGCAGACGGACAGGCCACTCGATGAATATGGATGAGAGCAGTGAAAAGGGTGATGCGGCAGGGAAGACCCCCCCCTCTTCAAACCATTGCAGGCTTGAACAATGCGTGCCGTCTTTCACTGAAAACACTCAGAGCCTGCATTAGCATTTTCTCAGACAATTGAGGCTCTGGCCAGCTGCAGGCATGGCTCGGATGCTGCGGTGAAATCTCTTTTTCTGCACCCACTGATGAATAAGACCTCGGTGAAAAAGGTTGACTGGCCGCATTCCTCAACACTACCATTGCACCTATGCCCAGGCTAATGTTGAGATCCCCTTTAGAGATTGTTCCCTGGCATTGATGGCGATCTGACAGAGGATTTGAGAAGCATCAGATCTCAGAATGGGTAAGCTTCAAAGTCTTTTTGTTTGACTTGTTGAATTTATCCATCATGGAGGTCGACGAGTAGTTTCATTCATCTTCGAGCCCATTTGTTCATTATTGCTCATTTTTGTTCCATTGTCCTTGCTGCACATCAGGAGCAGGTTTAGTCCATTGAAATGCAGAATGGGTACTTGAAGGGGTTGTGAGAAGGAGGGGAAGACGGTCACAAGGCATTTCCTCCTGACCCACCCCCCCTTGAGTGGCTTAACTAAACACATTTGGCTCAAAGACCATGTCTCTCCTCCAAGCCATCCTTCCAGTACTGGAAGCAAGGATTTGAACTAACACCCCACTGGCTCAGCTTCCCAATGTGCCCCACTGCTCTTGTTCCCTGGCGACAGATTGCCATGTTTACTCTACCACATGACGCCATTAAAACCTGTTACTGTGATCTCAGACACTAGGACAGAATTAATTATTGACTAATGACAGTAAACGTGGCTATGAGGGTGATGGAGGAAATCTCAGTGGCTTCCGCCCCTGCTGGGTTTACTGTGGCTGAAGATGAGCAGAAAGTTACGCAGTGGGTTTGGGTTTGTCTGTCAACAACAGGTCTTTGGATGTTATGTTATCTTGTATTGAGCATTATTTAAATTAATTTTTTGATGTTGGTACGCTATCAGATATCTTGAGTTTAGATCGAAAGCTCGGGAGCTGTTCAGCAACGAAGAACGTTAGTTTTTTTGTTTTTCCCATCAAGGTCATTTTGTGTTTTACGTATGAGAAAAGCAAAGACCTCATTGCAACACAACACAAAATTAAAATACCTCATCTAAAACTGCCAAGGATGAGAAAAGCAAGCAATAAACGAGATAAATTTGAAATTGATCTCTTTTGTAATCATACGGAAAAGCTGACATGTTTCTGTGAGATTTTAGCTTATCTAAATAAGAATTGCATATAATTCTAGATATAAATACAAAACAGCATAAACAAAAATTGCATTACATTAATATATATTTGCCCACTGGTTATGGGAGATGTGCATGAAACAAGCCTATGTCTAGATGGATCATTTAGAATCCTTTCTATCCCTTCTTGTAGGCTGTGAAATTTTCATATGTCACAGTGTCATGTTCATTCACATCTGATTCTCATGAGTGCATTACTCAAGCAACAGGTTGGTCTCAGTCCACCTCCATCCAGCTGTCCTCTGTCTCCAGCAGGCCAGTCGATCCCCCTGCATTCGACGTTCTCCCCAAAATATGAAACGTAGTGACAACCCCTGCATCTGGGGGATTCGAGACTGTCTCCTGCCACAATAGAAAAAAAAAGGTAGAAGACATCTCGTCAGGCTGGTGGACAGTGCCTTGTTACAACTATGCCCGCTCCGCTGACGTCACCCTCTTGGCAGCTGGGAAGGATTGAATATGACGTCATTGCATCCAAATCAGCTTGCAGAGGGATTATTTGTATCAGTGCTTCAGTAGGCACCTGTGCCAAGTGATTACGATGACATCATCGAGGCAATATTCTGAATTCATTGGGCAATCCCAGTTGCCACACATCTTTAGCTGTAAATACTTAGGTAGGTTTTTAATGATATTTAGTGTAAGCTCCATATGCAGTTGATTGCTGATTATGCACTTAGTGTAATCAGGGTTTTCTGTGACAGACTATTTGATGTTAAATAGATTTCTAATTGGTAGTGCAGGAAATGGTACTCTCTCAGCTTAGAGAAAGAGAAGAATGCTTGGCTGCTAATTCTTCACACTGACATGCTGTCAGTCACTGACTGCTAAAAGCCACTTTAAACCACACAAGCCTTATCCAAAATGGAGGAGATTTAGACCATGTTGGCACCATACCCCTGAACAAATCCACGGGATTGGTTCCCATATGCTCTCCGAAACTCTGCTAATTGCAAAGGATAATTCTGTGTTGCTATTCATGAGCTGAGTTCATGAGTCTGCTTTTAGTCCTCCAAGTATAACTTTGTATCTCTGGTTACATTTTCTACATTCAGATGAAGTTTTTTCTTCTCAGATTTGTGTGTAAAGAAGGATTACTGACACTAAACTTCACTGGGTATTTATTCAGAGGATGCTCAAAATCCTTGAAAATGGTTAAAATTAGCCCTCTGCAAAGTGGAAAGGAGGTCATCATTTACTCCACATGAAATCTGGGACAGGACACAGAACATGCCACGAGTCTCTAATAAAATGTGAATGCACTGGAAGCTCCAAATACTCCAACTCAAAGCCCCTAGTATGGACACCTTCCATTCTCTATTAGAATACCATTGTGCTAATGTCCTTCTCTCAATACATCATACCGTATGTCAAAGTTGCAGTATTCTCTCTGTAATGTTGTTCTTGTTAAATGAATTGGGGGGTTGGGCACTTGTATGGAGTATATGATGATGTATAGAGCTGCTCTTCATGATGTGGCCCTTTTCCTCTTTGTGTGTCGCTCCCCCAGAGGAGGGAGAGTACTTCCTGAAGGTGCTGATCCCCAGCTATGCAGCCGGCTCTATAATTGGCAAGGGTGGCCAGACCATCGTACAACTTCAGAAAGAGACGGGTGCCACCATTAAGCTGTCCAAATCCAAGGACTTCTACCCCGGTAAGACGGAACACTCAGTAATTCAAATTGACAATCACAATAGCCTATATACATTTAACTAATCAGCCAGAGAAGTGAAGTCTTGATGGAAGACGACATTTGATATTTTCTCTTCATTAGGCTCCCAGGAATAATTGTTGTCAGTTTTATTCATATATCAGCAACAAAAACTGTGAAATGAATCATTCTTTTGCCCCGGAGAAAGTAAACATGGAGGTAGATGTTCCAGCTGTCAGGTAATTAATTTAACTCTTAAGGTAATTTATTTCTTTTAATCTTTGAAACCTTTTCAGTGTTTAATAAGGCTGTGAAGCCCTTTTCAGACATTTCCTGCTTTCCAGTAATCAGAAGAGAACTGAAGTCGATGTTGTATCAGAAAGACTTTTGTATTTCTCTTCTGTAACTTTTTACTGTGGCAAACTGATGAGGTTGGATCTAATGGAAAATACGTAACCCTTGATCAAAGCGTAAGTCAGAGGCCAGACTCATTACTGGAGAAACACATGCAGCAGCTAAGTGTTCATTCAGTTTCTGATTCGCTGTACAAGGAAATCTGACAAGTTGTTAGATTTCATGATTCATAGTGGAACCTTCCAAACTCACCTGCCATAAATCAGCTGTGGCAACATTTTGTTCTTGTTTTAATGAGTGTCTGGGCCAATTAAACGAGAGAAACCTGATTGAAAGTGTTTGAGCTGCAGGTGAAGTTTCATCTGTCTGACTGTTAAGATCTTTTTACATCTATCATCAGTTTAACAAAATGCTGCATTTGTTTTAGTTTTAAATGTAGCAAATCAACATGTTACAAGAACAATGTTAGAGTTTGTGGAGTTATGTGTTGTGGTACAATTTGTCATACGGTTTGAAGTTAAGTGTGTGAAAATATTGACTAAAATAAATAAACTAAAAAAAACTAAAACAATATTTATAATGGAGACAGTGTTTTAATAATAATGATAATATTTTCCTTTATTAATCCTTCTTGGGGAAATTCGGCTCTGCATTTGGCCCGTCCTCACCTTGAAGTGAGGAGCAGAGGGTAGCCATTTTGTACGGGGGTTCAGTTGCGGGGTTCAGTATCTTGTTCAAGGATACTTCGATGTAGCCTGCTGGCACCAGGGATTGAAGCCAAACAAATGGCAATCACCCTTCCGCTAAACTACATCGCCCGTAAATAATAATTTAAAGTAAAATAATAGATCACCTTTATAGCAGAATAACTGAAGATGTAATAAACCCCCTATAAGTAAATACTTCATTGAATTAGCTTAAATGAGTTGAAAAGTTACATAAATGTAACTAAATATTTTTTTTATGTGGCACTTTTTTTTTTTTGTTTATTGAAATCATCTCCGTACCTGCTTCCAGCAACCCCTGCTGTTTTATTAGTGTGCTAAAACAAAATGTTTAGGTGATATGTTATGTTGTTGTCAGAAAACTGTGACTACAATGAGCACTTTAATGACATACATTTCAGTTTTACAGTTATAAATATTGCTGTCACTTTTCAGACTGCAATGAAAAACCTTATTGTGCATATCAAGACCAACATCTGAATACTATCACCTTAACTGACTGAAGAAGTCATTTATGTTACAAATTCTACATCTAGAAACTAAGCATGTTCCTTTAAATGCTGCAGAGTTTATTCACTGAATCAGGACAAAATCTGATTTGGACATCTACACCTTCTGGTGCTGCCGTAAGGATTTTCTGGAGTCAGAATCTTTGCACAAGAAGCTTGTTGCTGAAAATCCCACCTGCTCTTACACCAGGGGTGATCCAAGGGTCCGTTGGGGACCGACACAAATTCCCCAGGGCCCCCCTTTAACCAGTGTTTCTCATAATTTTAATGAATAATTGATGGTTGGATAGGTCCTTTTCATTTTCAGTCAGTGTTTCCCTTGGTGCCATCTGTTTTGATAACCAATAAATTAAAGTTTATCAAAACAAAGTTCTTGTTTGCTATCTAGTGGGTTGGGGGCCCCAAACAGATGCCTGTTTACAAACAACACTAATGTCTCCCACAAAATATGTGTATTTTCATCTTTGAGTTGGGGCTGGGCGATATGACTTAAAAATAAAATCTCAAATTTTACTTTTTTAAATTCGATTTACGATTTTTTTTCCGATTTTCCCCTACTTATGAGGAAAGCAACAAGTACAAACGGCAGACAGCTTAAAGCGACTGCGTCTTGTTCTCCACCGTGCCCCTTCCTCTCATATGCGGTACACTGTGCAAAGGATTCGGCTACAGTTAGCTGTTTTTAGCTAAGGTTTGTTGGTCACTGTGGTTTTATTAGTCTCGAAGAGACGGATGTTTTTCATGTTCAGCTGGATGTCTCTGTTTCGGGTGTTGGAACAGGTTTGTGGTGCTGCTGCATTTGACTGTGATGGGCTTCAGGCAACTGCTGCTGCGTGGGGTCTCTTGCTGCACGTCTGTCGCAGCAAACTATGTGAAACTAATATTATGGAAACTCTGGGGAGCCAATGTCTTAATCATTTACATGGAGGGACCCGGATTTAAGACCTAACTGGAACCAGCCATAGTGGTTGCATGGAGTTGCTGCTCTCAGTTGTCAGTGAGCCGCTACTGTTAAATTTAACGTTTCTTTATTTTTCTAACCTTATCACGAACATTTGCACCTGCTTTTAGAAAGAAGCAAAACTCCATCTTAGCGTGAAATGCTCTAATAGTTTATTAAAGTAAAACAACCCAATTACATTGATGTTTCCTGTTATGCTGTCTGTGTGGTCTGAGAGAAAATTAGTTTGTTGATTGAGCCACACACTTTAAAAAGTGAAAGCTGTAAAGTCCACCGTCTATTAACAAAATCCTGTCGAGCTGACAGAGAAGGTGAATTGGACCGCATGGTTCAGGATGGAGGCAGCCAGGGATGGGCCAAGTTTGGTGGGTAGCCGGGCCCAGATTAGTCTAGGTTCTGAAGCAGAATGACCCATCTCCTGTTTATGGATGGGGGCAGAGAGACCAGACACAGCCAGGTGACAGTACAGTGAGCTCCAGAAAAACTCTGTATAAGGGGTGTGGCTTGTTTTCGAACCACATGTTCCAAACATCACATTAACTAACCAGACAACTGAGACTAAAATGAAAATAAATGTGTAAACATCCAAACAGTGAGCAGCAACGCCTTTTAAAACCGCTGGGTTTATGGTCAGCAGTAAAAATTTTAAGTGAGTTTAAGCGAAAATGTGACTCAGAACAAACAGGTGTGCAGCTCATTAAAGTGACTGACATCCTGACCAGTTAAGTCAACAGTTAATTCAACAAATTCTTATCAATTTCCTTATTATCTGCATTTCTGAATAAAATGGTAATAAACAGTTTGAATTAATATTTATTCAAATAATTTGTTATTCAATAATTAATAACAAACTACAAACTTTCTGTCAATTTTAATTATAAATTATCACGTCACTTGTTACAGTTTCCTTTAAAATAAGAGACTTTATGTAATTTAGTCGTTAATTAAATCTAAGTTGTTTCATTATCAATGATGCATCCAAGATGACAAATGTAAAAATATTTTGATAAGTGATTTTATTTGGTGGTACCATTTTTTCTTTAAAGGTGGGATATGGAACTCGAAACACAATAACACGGCACAAAACCTTCAGCCATCTGGGTGCCAGGTTCGTTTACCCCCCCGCGTGCGCACGCTCCGATGCTCAGGCCAAATATTCCTCACCAAACCCACTCTGATCCTCGATCCGAGCAAGACAATAAAATATCACGAGTTCAGTTCACTAATCATGCTCTCCAGCCCCGCTGATCACACACTGACTCTGATTAAAGCAGCTCCTACCTGTTTCAAGCTCAATCAACGATTCAGTCAGTGGCAAAGAGTTCATAGTTGCACCGTGGCTCCAAAACTTCCTGCAGCCCCTCTTAAGATCCTCTCTCCTCCCCACATCTCATCCTGCATGCCTCACTTATCCAATAAAGTAAAAAAAAAAGCAATAAAATCCTCCGTGGTGTGTCTTCCAGTCCAAAAAGTGGCCCGAAGCTCCTCCACTTCATCAACATGTAGTTCCGTGTTAGCTTAGCTCACTAGCTAATGAAAAACGTTTCCACACAGATCCTGCTCGTCACATGAGAAACGCCAGAGGAATCCCTCTATGGCAAGCAAATAAAGTAAATAATCACCACATGTCCCTGGTGCTTTGAGCTGCTTGATCTGCAGACTCCACAGTACCAGCTATTGGCTGGTAGATGTTAACAAAATGCCAACGTCATGCCCACTAAATATAAATTTTTTATAATATTTTACTTAAAATCTAATTTTTAAAGAAAATGCTGTATTTTCATTCTACAACCCTCTAAACACCCAGTGGAGGTATTATTTTGTTATAAATATTGCTTTTAATGAAAATATTCCATATACCACCTTTAAGTTATTTTAAAGTTTTGTAAAGTGTTACTAAAACACCAGAACTACAATTGGAAACCAGAAAAGCACTTGGAGAGCGCAGACCTCCGCCAAGCAGCACTTGGACATATTGTAGAAAGTACTACGTCCGTATCCTTAAAAAAATTCCTGGATTCAGACAGTAATTCAGATCATTCCCAAAATCTAATCCGATTGTTCCTTGGGTCATTTCTGACCTTTCCTGAAAATTTCATCAAAATCCATCCATAAGTTTTTGAGTTATCCTGCTAACAGACAAACAAACCCTGATGAAAACCTTGGCGGAGGTAATAAAAGTTAGTCTGATACAGGTAATTGGATTTTTAAAATATTTATGAAATTATAATTTGTCTCCCTGTAATAATTAAAAATGGTATTGTCTTTAGAATTGTGCTGAGTTCCAAATTTTTATATCATGACACCCTTATCGGTTTCAGCTTCCGGCCTCTGAGTTTAGATTATGTGATAGTTCATCCCAGAACACAAGATTCCTCACATGTCTGAGTAACATGTGCAGGATTTGTGTCCTCCCTCTGAAAATGGATAAATAAACTGGCAGACAAGTCCTGTGACGCAAAGGGAAACGTCCGACACAATCATTCTTTCATTCAAAACTGGCAACAGGAAAAAGATGTTGGTGCAGCTCAGTAGCTACGTTTACATGCGCCAAATTTACCCAATCTATTTAAAATCTTGGTCGATCGAAATTCCCAAATCCCTGTTCACATGGACACTAACTGAAATGATCTGATCATGCCATGAGTACACATGCACCAAGCACTCGATCAGGTTAAATGAGTTGAGCATGCGCACAGCGAGTTGTCTTTCGTGTGCTCGAGCTGACTCACGTTTCCCCAATAGGGACCTTCTGCGGGTGATTACCTTTATGTTTGGGTTTTTACTGGTCGCATTAACCAAGCTAGAGGCTGAATACATATTACTACTGCTCCTCCGCCACAGGAGAGGAGAGCAGGATGACAGGAGGACTGCACCAGCAGACCACTTCTGTTTACCTCCCGCTATGTTTTCTACTTGGGTCTGCGAAAGCAGAAAGACGTCACGCTGAAGTTGTACGCATGCGCAGTGGGCTTTTTTCACCCTTTCTTTCCGAATGGGTGTATACATGCACGTCTATCTGAATGAAGATCGGACAAAACCACCCCTCTCGATCGGAAGTAAATTTCATTCTGATCAGGCTGCATCGGATCAAAACATTCTGACTGACATGTTTACATGACGTATTTTTGTTACGATTGGGCGTTTATTCCGATTAAATGTGCCCATGTAAACGTAGCTACTGACTCTCACTACTAAAGAGCTCATAACATATCTAGAAGCGGAGCCTGGATGTTTGTCCTTCATGCCTCAGAGGAGGACTGAGTTTGCTGAAAATAACAGGTGCTGAGCATTTCACTACTTATTAGGTCCAGATGTTCTTAGTGTTAACTGATGGAATCATATAACTCCTGTGTGGTAGTAGACTTTACTCTGTGCACATTTAAAACATAAAATTATCTTTAAAGGAAGAAAATAAGCTATTTTAATTTGTTATGTCCAGCTATGACTTTGAAAAAACTTCCAGATGTTTTCAAAGGACAGATTTCCTTGGTCTGTTTGTGCAGCAAAATCTATAATACCACACAAACAGAAAAAACAAGGTTCTCCAGAACATAATTTTCTTTTGTAATGACTGTCTTTGAGTAGAGAATTGTTAGGAAGCGCTGCGGAGAAAAAATATTACAGTACCTATTGAAAGAGAGCACTGCATGTTCCAAATTTGGCCTTCTCTGTTATATTAGCTCCATGTGATTTACTGGACTGAATCATGGCAAGGAATTACTGAGAGTTTGAGGAGGGGGTGGGGGTGGGGGGACACAACAATAATGTGCTGGTAAATACACTTCTTATTGCTTTATTTTCCGCCATGTCTCTGTTAACTTTAATGAGAGGTAAAGTGTGCTGAGCAAAAAAAAGACCTCATGCATGTCCTGATTTCTTACTTTAGACTATGGATAAGCCACCACCTGCTTGGCCCATCCCCCAACTCATTATTGTGATGAGTGAGAAGAGGAGTTCAGGGAGCAGGTGCTGGCAAGACCTTGATTGGGTGGTACTCTGGCCCACAGAAGTAAAATGAAACAGCTACTGCTGTGTACTCCACAATAGCCGAGTACCACTGTTGGAGAAATCAATGCAGGCTAAACATTGTTGCATTAAAAGCGGACAATGTAATAAAATTAATCAAATAACATAAAGAAAGATTGTTCTAGATTTAGAAGGGAAACACCTGCATGTTAAACTTCCCTGACTTGTTATTGACTATTAAGTAAGTCGTGCTTTGGGCTAACATAGCTAATGATGTTTGTACTGTAGATACTTCTAGTTCTCATCCTGCAGCAGAACAACTCATGACAAAATGCTACAAATCAGCAGACATGAAGCAGTGTAGCCATTTTCTTCTGTTCTGTGTCTGTGATGGTTCAGTGTGAGACTCCCACCCTCCTCACATCACTCACCCTTCAGCAGACGAAACCAAACCAAGAATTAAAAGTCACTGTGTGGAACTGAGCTTCTGTTTTCTGTGGTGACTGAGACAAAGTGAAGGATGTGAATGAACAAGGAGCGTGAGAATAAAGGGGGGCAGACACAAACCTGAACTAAACTGCTTTCCCACCCACCCACATGCACATCCACACACAGTAAGCTGAAAGAAAGGTTAGACCAACCATCTTTACCTTCTTCATTTTAAAGCAAAGTGAAGTCACAATAATCTGTTTGCAGGTGCTGCCATGTTCTAAAAGCCCCGCCCACTCTCCTGTACACTGTAAAGGAATATAACATGACTGATTACAGGTAAATATATAAGAAAAATGAAAATTTGAATATGCAGCACTCTCAGAAATAGAGGTATGAGACAAGGACATTTTTGTACCTATAGGTAAATTGTTTTAAAATGTTCCCTTAAAAGTACAATATTGGTCTTTAAAAGGCCAGAAATGCCCCTTAGAGTGTTCAAATTGATATAAAGTACAAATTTGTACCATTTCAACTGCACCTGCAACCCTGGCCAAGGCTGGTTAATCTCCATTTTATTAAGTTTCATCCATCATTTTCAATATTATGTTTCAGAATGTTGGTTTTAGACTTCAAAATGTGGCATCATTTTACAGTTTTTGTGGAACAACTTCATAAGGTACAAAAATGGACCTGGACTACAGGGTACACCCCCAGCGACAAGAAGGGTACAAATTCTTATTATGCATTTCTTATTATGCTTATTAGGCATTTCTGGTCTTTTAAAGACCAATATTGTACTTTTAAGGGAACATTTTAAAACAATTTACCTATAGGTACAAAAATGTCCTTGTCTCGTACCTCTATTTCTGAGAGCGAGCAGTATGAAAAGAATAAGGATATTTTTATTCTTTAAGCAGGACTAGGTCCCGTTCATGTACTGTACAGCTTGAACAGGAACCAGTGATGGGAGCCACATGGTAGATATCAGCTTCAACTTCCAGGTTCTGTTTCTGGATCTCGTTTTTGAAAGTCTGTCATTGCCACACACTTAGTATTTCCCCCTGACGTAATCCTTGCAGTCACGATGGTTTGGACTAAGTAAGATTGCACTATACCGCTTAATGTTTCGGTTGTTGATGATTTGTGTGCTTGTTTCAATGCAGAGGCACTGATTTTGATTTGCTTTTGTTCTCCGACTTGAACCCATCTTTACTGGTTACCTACTCACTGCTGAGTTACCAGTTGTGTTCACCCACTTGCACAGTACATTTGACACATGCACCCACCTACATACACCTACTTACACACATCCGCATATTTAAGCAGCTGTAAAGAGAGCTGTAGGAGTTCACGATTTGAGCTTAAACTTAGAAACACATTGCAACCTTTTGCCCTGTGCTGCTCGCCACCAGCTTGTGCTGACTTTCTCGGTACACAAAACAGATGAATTTGTTGCAGTGTTATAGAAACATAGGATGTAGATTTTAAATGATCTGATCACAAAATATAAGTTCCAGCTGCAGAACTCCGCTGTTTCATGCTGTAAAGTGTGATGCATTTCCTGTAGAAACATGACCTGTTTACTGTGTGCAGCATGATTTAGTGTTCCCTTTTGGAACATATCAGCTCTAGAATGACATCATTGGTGGGGATTTCAAACAGACTGAAACTGCAGCTTTTACTTCCCCACATTTATATCTGAGCCTCCAGAAAGTTAGAAGCCAGAAACAGTTACTACAATGCGGCATTTTTATTCTTCTTTATTATGTTAATTTTGTGTTTAAAGAGCAGAAGTCCTGCTGATCTGGCCTGTCTTAAGAATGTTTGCAATTGAAAGCACATAAACAGCCACTGGAGTTTTTTGTGGTTGACAAAGGGCCAGCTGATTAAAGTCAGCCTTCAAGTCAGAAGTAGGCCTGTCACAGTGTAACTGCAATTATTTGAAATTATGGCAATCCTGTGGCTATAGTTACTATGATTGTCTTCATTTCTTTGTGTGAAAACAAATAATAGAAATAAAAGCAATATGATACCTTATAGAGCTTATCACATTTGAATGAATCAACCTGTAGTCCTTCTGCTGTGAGCAGAACTGTTATGGCATCCATATAAATTTGTAGTATATTAAAAAGACATAAGAATTCATATTTTATTTTTTTAGGCTCTTATGAGCATTTTTTGAATAGTAGAACAGAACAGAAAATGAACAGAATGAGAGACGTGTCATAGGACAACAAAGTGATATGATAAATTTATTCAGCACTGACATTTTGAATAAAACTGTTTCATCTCAGTTTGAAGTGTGAATAATATCTTTGAAAAGTTGTTGATATGTTGACAGTAAATATGGGGGATGTTCTGTGTGTGGCATGCAAACGGTCCTAATAAAACAGACAAAGCTAACTAGGAGGGGGATTTCATCCCAGAAAAAGCTTTCAACCACTGAGAAGAAGAGTTGAAACTTTTGCACTTTGGGATCAAGATCGAAAACATGAGAGGCCATGGTCTTTTGGGGAAAAGCTGAAGGCTGACATGTGCATTATCTGGGGCACTGACACATTTTCTTTCACTCATATATCAGGACAAGCAAACTGTGACTCTAAGCACATAGTTATTATTATGAATTTTATAGCAATGGAAGGCAAAAAAGGGTGCAAGCATTTCAGGAAGTGAGAAAAGGGTGTATTTAAGTTTTACATCCAGATAGTTTCATGTCCTCTTTGTTGTGTTTGTCAACAATAAAAGTCATAGTTTCATAAGCACAAACCGCGTTACTGTTTGTGGAATAATTACCGATCTTTACAAACCTCTTAAGCTGCAAAGATGTTTAGCTGGAGGTAAATGTGCCAAGTAAAGCAAATTGATCTCCACATTCAGCCTTTAATCATGGAAAAGTAAAGCAAGGCAATAAGTTAGACTAGTCTGAGTAATACTGCTTATATACAGTATGTTGCAGAGCGATAGAAGGCAAAGTTTGTGCACTTTCACATCTGAGTAGGGAAAAGGATGAGTCTGCTTCATTTTAGGAGATTATACTAATTACTAATGTAATTTAAAAATAATACTCTCAATAAAATTTAAAAATTGTATTTGTGGGTTTGACAGGGCGTGCCCTGCCTCTCACCCAATGACTGAGTTCAAAATTTTTACCACTGTTCCTAATACTTGGACTGACCAATTGACTGTCTGAATCCAAATTTTTTGCACAGAACTAAGTGATTTTTACTGAATCAGTTTGAGCCTTTCCTAAGTGCTGGCAAATTGGCAAATATGATCTCATCAGGTGGTCCTTTACAAATTTGACTCATTCAGTAAGTGGTATGAAACTTTACTCTCAGGTGACTTACACAGTCAAACCACAAAGAAAACTAAGAGACATTTCACATTCTTCCAAAGAAAATTCAAATGTTGCTAAGAGCAAGACAGGAAGGGGGATAAAAAAGGAGAGAGTTGTAAAAAAAATTATGCAAACCAGTATAAAGAACTCACTGTTGCATCACCTGTTTCCACAGAGTTGCCCCTTTACCATGGCAACAAAATGCCACTTGGGTCGTCAATGTGGGTGTAAAAAGAAGTCGAGGAGAAGAACAATGTGTGTTTAGTCTATCAATGTTGAAAGAGAAGGACAAGCACAGCAATATAGCAATGTAAGTGTTGCATCATTGTAAAGGAATCCTTCTCCCCCATGTGGCTCAATAGCGAAGCTGTGTTCAGTCGTTCAGCTGTTTCTCAGCTCACTGTGTACATGGAGGAAGAGAGGAATAGCTTTGTGCAAAGACACCTTAATACAAATATAGAGCTTAGTCCAGTCTTAAGCAAATACTCCAACCTGCTTGCCAAGTATCTACTCAATAGAATAGCCAATCAGTTACATTTGTCTTCTTCTGCTTCTTTTATTACAGGAACAACAGAAAGAGTCTGCCTGATACAGGGTACTGTCGATGCTCTCAATAGTGTCCACAACTTTATCGCAGAGAAAGTCCGTGAAATGCCCCAGAGCGCCCAGAAACCAGAACCAGTCAGCATACTACAACCTCAGACCACAGTTAACCCGGATCGCATCAAACAGGTGAGATTTTGGGCAACCAATGGTATCATTTTACTTTGAAGATCAACTTGCAAAAGTTCTGAGTTTCAAGCTGCGTTTGGAACTTTTGAAGAGGAAATTAAGTCAGACGGATCAGCATCATCGGATGTAGTCCTGATGTGAAAATGAAAAAGGTTAGGGTGTATATATAGTTATCTGTGTAAAACTGAAGAATGTATTTTCTGGAGCATTCGCCAAACCATAACACAGAAGTCTCTGATGAGAGAAAATATATTTGTGCTCTGATTCCAGTTGTACTCCCCCAGAGTTTCATTTTACCAGCACTCACATCTATTATTATGTTGAAGCCAGATCTAGAAAAACAGAAGATTAATTGAGCTGCAAGATGAGTAGTTCCAGAAAGCAGCTGCCCTTGTTCAAATATTTTTCTTGATGTTCCATGTAACACAATGATTCCTGTGTATGGTGACTTTGGTAGCTGTTCTTTTTCAGGACTTTTTGTTCATTTGCCACCAGTCTTATTTTTTCTGTGGTCCGTGACCTACAGTTGGGTAGGGTCAGGAAAATGTGAGTGTATGTGGCTATTTTTACCTCCGGTCTTTCATAGTTAGACAGAGCCATGTGGCAGTGTGGCAGCTGCTGCTTAAACCCCAGGGATTAATAAATTGCTGAGTAAAGCGGGGGCTGGTATAGTATTCTGACTCAGTGAGAGATGTCCCTCTTTCTGTTTACCATTTACATTGTTAAATTTCTCTTATGCGTCATGCTTTTGCTACAACAGTCTCTCTATTTCTCTGCAGGCCAAATTGATTGTGCCCAATAGTACAGCTGGGCTGATCATTGGCAAAGGTGGAGCCACAGTGAAAGCAGTGATGGAGCAGTCGGGGGCTTGGGTGCAGCTCTCACAGAAGCCAGAAGGCATCAACCTGCAGGAGCGAGTGGTGACCATCAGTGGGGAACCTGAACAGAACCGCAAGGCTGTGGAAATCATTGTGCAGAAAATTCAGGAGGATCCTCAGAGTAGCAGTTGTCTCAATATCAGCTATTCCAACGTCTCTGGTCCAGTGGCTAACTCCAACCCGACAGGCTCCCCCTACGCTAATACAGCCGAGGTTCTGCCCAATGCTGCAGCAGCAGCTGCTACTGCCTCCAGCCTTCTGGGTCAGGCCGGATTGACAGGAATGGGTGCCTTCCCTGCTGCCATGTCCAGTTTTTCTGGCAACGACCTACTGGCCATCACATCAGCCCTGAATACGCTGGCCAGCTATGGCTACAACACCAACACCCTTGGCCTGGGTCTCAACCCTGCAGCTGCCTCTGGAGTGCTCGCTGCAGTTGCAGCTAGTGCAAACCCCGCTGCTGCTGCTGCAGCTAACCTCTTGGCCTCTTACGCTAATGATGCCTCCAGCAGCGCTGGCCACCCTGCTACAGGCCTTAGTGGGTTCTCCCTGGGTTCACTTGCAGCTGCTACTGGGGCTTCCAATGGTTACCTAAATGCTTCATCTCCATTGATGGCCTCATCCCTGTTGGCAACTGAGAAGCTAGCAGATGGGGCCAAGGACGTGGTTGAAATTGCTGTGCCCGAGAATCTGGTGGGTGCCATTTTGGGAAAAGGAGGGAAAACGCTGGTAGAGTACCAGGAGCTGACAGGAGCCCGCATTCAGATCTCCAAAAAAGGAGAATTCATTCCTGGTACTCGGAACCGTAAAGTTACCATAACAGGGTCACCGGCTGCTACACAAGCTGCGCAATATCTGATCAGCCAGCGGATCACATATGAGCAGGGAGTGCGCGCTACCAACCCGCAAAAAGTGGGCTAAAACGAAAATGAAGAGAAAAGAAACAAAAGGATGAAGACAGAAAAAGAAAGAAATTGAGAGTTGTGATGAATAGAAAAAAAGTCCAAAAATTTGTTTAATTTTTCAGTATTAAAAGAAAGAATCAAAAAGGAGGAGATGGGGGAGACAACAAAGATAAGTGTGTGTGATATGTGAGTGTGTTTTTAGGACTGATGTCCTGATGTTTTTAAAAAGTTTGTGTCAAGTCTTTATGACAATGGCGATCAGAGTAAGCTGAACTGGTCCACTGCCAAGTTGCAGATTCAAGAGTGAGACTGCAGGGTCTCACCCTCCTCCAACACCTCATTACTGTTTTTTATTTTCCTTGTTTTGGAGTTGGTTGTTTTTTTTTTGGTTTTTAAATCAGTTTGAAGCCTCAGCTCCAGGTGAGCTGAGCATGTCAGATGAAGATCTAGCCAATTTATAAAGCTGATATATTAACCATGTTCTTTGTTTTCAATGCAGAATGCATTGTTAACAAGGGAGAGGTTTAATGAAAAGCACCTGAGCTCATCTCAGCCCTCGGGGAAGCAATCCAAGAATCAATTCTTTAAGAAAAAAAACATTTACGTTGACATGTGTTGAATTCTAGCTCATATCATAATTGAATTTTCTAAATTTGGGTATTATATATTTTCATATTTAATTTATTGACACAATATCATTCGACTACAAATAGATTTTTTAAACCTGTAAATGCAGGTTGATCTGAATGTAAAAACAATATTAGCTTATTGTTATTTTTTATTTACAGGGATCAAACATTGTGTTGCAGTGAAAGAAATGTATAACTCAAACCCAGTCTGAACTTCGCCATTGCTGTCTGCAAGTACAGTTCAGGGGTTAAATAATCAATGTGAGAGGACAGAGGAGACACACAGGAATGTATAAATATATTTTACACAAACACTCATAGAAAATGCTCCCACTAATGCACAAACACTAAATTCTTTGCATATTCAGTCACAGCTACAAATATGAAAAAATATGTTGTTGTTCAACCCTTACTTGGTGCTATCAGATTTAGTTTATTTCTCCGTTACCATGAAATAAAAATATTTCAGGCAACTTAATTTTTTATTTGGTTACAGAAGCTGATGTGTCAACCAGTCGTTGGAAGCCCACTGGATCTGACCCAGCCTCTCACCTAATGACAGTGATTGATTTCAGATTTTTGCGAAGAAAAGGAATCCATAATTTAGAATTCGAGACCATTACTTTCTGAATAAAAACAAAACTTAATATAATTAAATATATAATACCTGATGTGTTTTTTATCCTGGCAATACTTTGACATTTGTTACACCCAAGATTTAGCTGAAGGTTTGGACTATCTGCAAGCAGTGTCTAACTCCTTTAGTTCACAAATGAAACAAAGTACTATGAAAGCACGTGGAGAAGAAAAACTGTTTGAACCAATATCTGTGAACAAAGAAACTTTTGCCTTTACATTAAGGGTACCAAATAGTCACAAGACATACATTTATGAAAGGGTAGTCGACACTTGAAAAGAGGGTTTGGAGTCACTTTTCTGTGAGCCATCCTTCCCAATTTGCATCAAGACGAACATATAAACAAAACAAAATAACAACAAAAAAAGATTTTGTTGTTCATTCAGGCAGGATATATCGCTCCCAAAACACGTTAAAGCTCAAGTGGAGCACATAATAAAACATAAAATGTTGTGGCATTGTTGTCTTTTATAGCTAATTGTTTGTCTAATGGTGGCTGCCTAAATGTCCGAAGCATTTGCAAGCACTTGAAGATTAGCTTGCACCCCCTCTGTGCTGCTATCCATAGCATTCATTCTGACTCCACTGAGTCTCTGAAGACTGCACTGTGAGGCATTTCCAACACAATATAAAGTCTGTCTGTCACTGTTTGGGAGACAAGTACATTTTAATGTGCACATTTATGTCACATACACAAGACCGCTCGATAATGACAGAGGGGATATCTCTCCAGGAGCATTTATTCTCCGACGTCTTGTAATGTTTCTGTTAGCTAACTTACTGCAAATTAGTGAACGTTTTACAATTTGTGAACTAAATCTCATCCGCTCTGTATTCTCCAGTCCTCTTACGTCCGCTTTCTTTTGCTCAAAATACATATTACTTGTGCCCCATGAACCCATACTCTATGATCAGCCTTTTTATGCAAGGCTGTGAGAGTTGGTGCTGAATCATGTCAAACTAAATCGAAGCCACTCCCTGTTCTAGATAAAAATAAACAACCTTTTTTAAATTGTTTTAATTGTTTAAGTAAAATAATTCTGAAGTATTTCAAATAACTTTTTGTGTCTGAATATAATGCGTAGCAATTGCAGCAGTGAGCCTTTCTTCCCAGCTGAAATCTTTCCTTTCACTATGTGTTTGGAAGGCTTTACATTCATCTAAATACAATCGGGCCACCAGTGAAATCATTGTGTAAGATAACCCTTTACTGCCCAAGATTTTAGCATATAATAAGATACAAGCACAAAATAAGGGTGTGTTTTATCAATGCAACTGGACTGTTTGACTCCAGAGAGTGCTGCTTCAGAGCTCTCTGATCGATACATCGTGCCACAAGTCGCTTTCCTCAGCCCATCATTAACCTTCCTCTTTCTCCCAACATATTAGTGCCCTGCATGTTCTCTCCATTCTGCAGTTCTTCCTGTGTCCTGAATCCGTGTACTCTCTCCCTCTGTCTCCTTCCTCTTTGTCTTGTCTCGGGGGTGATTGTTGGATGTGTCATGGGTGGGAGTTACGCACGACAGGTCAAAGGGGTGTGAAGAGGTTTTCCCAGCCTGCAGAGTTCACCAGGCTAAAATGAGCAGAAAACACTTTCATCCAAAACTGTGACACCCACCGAGACCAACCAGCAACATTAGCTCAAAGTGTCAAATTCCCTCTATGAGAAGAACGAGTAGGATCAAGAACAAGTTTAGTAATTTAAAGCAAAAGAAAGTTTAAAGCAAGAAAAAGTCGGGTTGTTGTTGTTTGTTTTTCCCCAAAAGAAGGCAAATCTTGGTGAAATAAATATTAATATGATGGCTTAGCTCAAGTCTCAGCCTCAAAAGGAAGAACAGTTCAGGTGGAATCCATTCAGTAGCTAGAAAGCAATGTGGGAACGTGTTTGTGACCTTAAGTCGAAACAATGACATCCTTTATTCATATCCTGTTATCTGAAAATGACTAGAAATCCTTTCTGTGGAATACAATATGTCATGTCATATGATCTATATGTACTTTATTGTAGCTATTCTAGTTTGTAGTCCAAATGCAGTCCAGCGTTGTCAATAAAATGTGAAACTATGTTATATTTGTGTGGATGACAAGGGTGACAACTAAGCCTGACTAAGATTAGCTTTGCGGTTTGTTTGTGCATTATGAAGACTCATCATTGACCGGTGGTGTCCATATTTCTGTCACTGATGATTTAGTTTGACCGTAAGAAAATGTTAAGAATACTGGAAGCAATATAGTAGCATGTTGTCCTGTTTTGTGTTTTATGTCTGTTGTATGAACCTTTGAAATTACTAAGATTTTGAATGAATAGGTTTACATGTACTTTTTTGTAAGTTATGAAAATGCTGCTATTTGATAAGTAAACTATACAAAATATTTTAGTTGAAAAGATGTCTGTTCTGTTGATTAGAAACATGCTCTAAAAGACTGGAGCATAAAAGGAGGAGTATAGAATACTATACAGCATTGGTAAGATAGTGAAAGTAATAATAGACACCATAGTATGACTTGTGCCAAACTAGACCTCTGCAGCTTCTGAAATTGTAGATGTGCGATCAAAAGTTAGATATTAATAATTTGTTTAGAAGTGCTGATCAAGTGCCAATCAAACACTGTCTTTTAAGTTAAGAAAAGATAATCAAATACATTACTTAAGAAAACAAAGGACAAAGAACTTTCTGTGCATTGTTTTATCTCATAGGTACATAGAGTAAGAGTTAAAGATTGTGATTTTTATGAATCCATGTTGTTTTATATTTCATGCATCCCTTGTGTGTTTGTTTGACCTGTGGCTTAAGTACTGCTGTTTTCTCACAAATGTCTCTATAGGCCAGCATGGACTAAGCATAACATGTTATAAGCATCCATAACATAGCCATTAACAATCAAAAATGTGTTTGTGCAGTTAGGTGTTATCTTTTTGCACGTCTTCTATTGCATGGTATCAAAGTAAATTATGGAGGAAAAAAAGTGATAAAAATTTGCGAGGTGTCTCGCAACATTCAAAGACATAACGCTGCATGCAGTCAAAATGTAAAGCTCTTAAGTTTTCTCGCCTCATGTTAAAAAAAAAAAAAAAGGTTTCTTTACGTTGTGATTTGGGAGGGAGTTCATTATTTTCATGTTGGCCCGAAAAAAAAAAAAAAGACACACACAAACACACATCTGGGATCAAGTTTCTCTTCAGTCTAGTTCATCTCTCTTACATCATCAGAGAAAATATTTAGTTTTTTAGATCCAGTGAGAAAGATTAAAAATGTGAAACAAGCAAACGTGAAAATGTTACTCAGTGCATTGGCTCTTGGTGTTTTTAGGATATCAGGCATACATTTCTTTTACAATTCAAGCCTCATGAAATTTTCTGATATTTTTTATGTCGCAGCTTGAAAGCCCAGATCTAATCTACGAATGTACTCATTTACTCTCTTCTTTTTAGAAGTTCTGTCAAATGTTTATTTGTCTTTAATGTAAATTCAGGGCAGGAATGTCAAATATGTGTAACGTAAATATCTATGTCAATAACATCCTTCAGCTATAGTCAGGTAGGCCTCACGCGGCCACAGTCATGAATCTGATATGTGAACACAACTTCCGATTCGCTGTCAACATTTTCTTGTTTGTTTGGTGTTGCATAAATGCACTTTAATGATCAGTGGGTCATACTAGGTGTGAAATGAAGCAAATTGTGTTGGCTTTCCACAGCTGATTTATTCTGATTTTATTTTTATCCTTTGTTGCTCTGATGTTGCCTTTATGTATTTATTTCTCAAACGTTTTGGGTCTCGAGAGCAACGGGAAGGGCTGGAGTCTCAGACAAAACAGAAAAGTAGCACCTGTTTGTTCACTCCAAGGCTTCTCCCACACATTCCCAGCTGCAGAGGCCTTCATCACTCCCTGAATGCTTTGTTTTGAGCTGGGATGGAGCTGTACAGCTGTACTCATTTTGTTGTTAAATTAAGAAAAGAATGTTTCTTGTTTTTACTGGCAAATTGGGCTTTAAACACTGGACTGAAAGCAGTAGAGTGAAGGGTCAAGGTCTCCCTGATACTCCAGTCAGATATGAGAGGCATATTCAGCACCAGCAACATGAAGAATGTCTTTTGCCAACTCTTCTTTATGAAAATGACAGAGGAAATATCTGTATGATTAAGGCCTGGTCCCATCAATGAAATGTTTGTTTAATTGTTTTGTATCACAAAGCCCTTTCTTTCATTTATTGCATCTAAAAGCCAGACAAATTGCAGTGTCATTCCAAACATGCTCGTTTGTTTCGATTTTTTGCTCCAAATGTATTCTGGACTTTCATCAGCCCCGTGAAGCCCTTTCACACAAAGACCAGGACTGGTTACAAACTGGCTAAGGCTGCTTTCTCCTCTCTTTAAACCAATTCTACCTGAGTCTCACTCTCTCAGCCTACACAAGATCACAATTTGTGTTGCATCACACCGAGAACCTGCTACTGTGTCCACCCTTTAAACGGGTTAAGGTTTTTCTGGGAAAAAATATGATTCTTTGCCAACCACATATGAGGTTATTTCTGTCTTTGAACCTCTCATGAACTTTGTTAACTTTCTTCATCACCAAGAACTCATACACATGTTGGAGATTTTACTGTTGAACTCTGCAAGGACTGATCTTTTGTTCTGATCCTGACAATTCTGCAAGGCTCAACGCTTGCTCATGTGGGGGGAAAATGAAAAAAAAAAAAAAAAAAGCATACCATCCCTTGCAGGTATTTTCATGTTTTTGCTTTTACATTGTTTAACATAGTTCTTTTTCCATCTCAGTAGAAAAATGGACTGACAGCATACAATCAAATATTTCCAACCTAAGGAAAGTAATGTTTTAATGATTGGCTCTATCTCTCTTTACTGGTAATGGAAACAGTTCTGCCTTTTATTTGTCACAAGTGCAAAGAATCTGTGAAAGTCCAGAGTGTAAACTACCTAAAAGGGCTTTCTTAGAATGTCTTTTAAATTAAAAGAGTCATTTAAACATGTTTCAAAATAAAAATGCCTACTTGTGCCATTCTTGAAAAAGTGAGAAAGCTTTTTCGTGGCAAATATTTGTCAGCATGAGTGCCAAATAATCCCACACTGAGCCAAAAGGCAGCAAGCCGACATAACTGTAAGATCACTTCCATCCCATTTCCACTCCCCTTGAAAACATTGCTCTGTTTGTGCAACGTTTGAGCTCATGTGCCGTTATTGTTATGCTGCCAGTCTGTTTTCTGCTTTTGTCAAAAACATTTCAGAAGCAGTAAATTTTCTAATTAACACACTGTTGATAAAAAAAGACAACAGACACTATGGTAAGGGAATGAGAGTATTTTAAATGTCATTGTTTTTATTAGTTGATTTAAACATTATTCATTAATAGATTTATTGATAATGACTATTTAATGTAACTGTAGTACTGTGTTTGTAAACGAAATTCAGTGAGTTGTGTTCTATGACTCGTGGAATACCAGTGAAGTCAACATTTCAGTGTTAACAATTGAATTGTTTTTTAAAGATTATTTTTGCGACGGCAACAAAGAGTCATTATAAATGTTCATTTTAACATCACTTGTCTGATGTTCCTTTTATTCTCCACCTCGTCTCTCAGCTCTGTTTCACAGAAGTTGAAGGTCAACTGTCGATGACTTCAACCAACATATTTTATTATTATTATTTTTACTATTTGACTCTGCTTTTCTGAAGCAGTGAATCTGAGTTCATACTAAATATGAGTGCTGATGTTTATATGGACACAATGCTCAGTATGCGATAAAACTAACATGCCATAAAATAAGGTCCATTTCACACCTGGTTTAGGTTCATTTGATCAATGGATTTATACAGAAAACTCAACTTTCATGTCTTATTGTCAGAACGTGCGCATAAATGTAACAAGTAGTTTATTTAGCTAATGTTTGCTTTGTCTATGATCATTGTTTGAATATCAGTCCCTCCAGGATTTCGTGGGCAATTCTTATGATTGTTGCAGAGAAAAAAAACGGATTTTTCAAAAAGTTGCAAAAAAGTTGCAATTTTTTTTCAGTAGAATGTTCATCTTTAAGGCTCCTATCATAATTATCTGATCTTATGATGTCCAAACTGAATGTAAAATCTTATTTCCATTATTAAAACAACATGAATTTGTCCAGGATGAGTCCAAAAAGCTAATTCACTAGCTGTGCATTGCTGATTCTAAATGAGTTTAGAGAAATATGTAAACTAAATAAGATTTTTCTCACTTTAAAATAATGGTAATTTAAAATACTGAAACAATAAAGTGTTCAGTTAAAACAACAAAATAATGTTTCTTATATTTTATTTTATAATGCAAACAATGGCATTGTAAGTAATTAAGTTTGTTGTATTGAACAAATGCAAACAGAAGTTTGAAGGACTTTTAATCATCTCAAGGCAATAAGTGCAAGAATTTAAAATCAAAAATGCAAATCAGTAAACTATATTGCACATTTTGGAACTTAAAGTGCATTCTTGCGCATTAAAATAATATAAATGAATGTGGACAGAACATGTCCATAATACCGAAAAGTCACTAACAGGAAATACTTACTCCTGTTTAGCGCGGTCTCTTGACGATATTTTTGTTGGAAAATGTGATTTATTATTGTCACCCATGTCGCTCATGTCTCCATTCTCCCGGCACAGGATAAAGACAGGAAGTGACATAGGGATTCTCTTCTTCTTCTCCGCTAACGCTCTCCTGCCTTCGCAGAAAGTACTTGTGCGAAAACTAACAGAAACTTTAGGGAAGAGGCACAAACGACTATTTTTTCCAGGAAAGTTGTTGGAAAGTTTTGGTGTTTGGAGGAAGTTGCACGAGTGCGCTGATTTCGCTGAGTTTCATTGAAGCTGCATTAATAGTTGCGATCGCAACATCGTGAAATCCTGGAGGGACTGGAATATGTCTGACAATGTCAGATAAAGTCAGTGAAATATATTCGTTTAGTGTTTGTGGGGTTGTTTACTATTTCAATACATTATCACCCCAGCAGTATTTTCAGTACAACAAGATCCATTTTCAATCTACCCTTTTCAAAAACCACTGAGCTCAATCTCTTAATTTTGTTTATTCATCTTAAAGGCTGGTGCATCCCGATATTTTGGGGCTGGACTGGAACGGGAAACGATTGATTACCCGGCAATTAAAACTGTTATCAGAGGCTCATACTTAACAAAGCTGAAATATTTCTGAACAGTTTATCACATGACCAACAAAAAGGTAAATAATAAAAGCACAACATGCATCTTTAGCTTTTGCAAGTAATTCAATGTAAAAAGATCTTTATTTTCATGCATATAATCTGTCATGTAGGTGTGTTTCATTTACACTCAGTGATCCAGAACCTTTTTACCCTGGTAGGGTTCTTCACCCTGAACCATTTACATTTTATTCAGCTCTGGTTTGCTGTGGTTCCATGAAGGTCTGAGCTACAGGGTGGACATTACTGATGCGTAATGCTTCAGCAGGCAGCTTCATCAGTTCTTTATATGCACACTGCTAATGGTTTATCATTTAGAACGCTGCAGATCCTAAACCAATCAAAAAGGTTATATGCATCCCCACCAACCAGAGGGAATAGAAACTACCACCTCTCTACCACGGCCATTTTCTGGGGAAACCTGGTTCCTGGAAAAGGTGGTTTCTGAAGTGAAAATGTGCCTCACAACAGTTTGTTCCCAGACTGTTTCACTCAAATGTTTTGGATGGTAATAAAAAAACTGAAGTATAACAGACAACAATGTCCTCCACTACTGCAGCAGGATAGTTCCAGTTTTCAATGATTAGGGCCTGACTCCCTAAAGAAGGAATCACCAACAAGATTATGTACAGCTGAGAATTTGTGATGAGACACAGAAACTCGGGCTGATTGACATTGTTTGACTGAATGGCGGTATAGAAGATTGTAGCTCAAACTGCTGGAACAAATTAAAAACAGTCAAATTCCTGATCATTGAATTAGAGGGACTGGACAATGAAGAAATGAAAAAGTCAGCTGCTCTGGTCAGTCTAGCCAGTTAAACGTAAACCATTTTCCTGGAGGTGACATGGAAGCAGGATGAACTCTGGTAGAAAGGGATTTTTTGGACTATGTTACACTGTGTTCGGAAATTTTTGCATCCTACTCACTGAGATGAATAAAATGTAGACTAGACAACTGAAGCTGCTGGTAATGCTCCCTGGATTGGTTTGTTTCCACTAAGGTCTGAGATACTGGACAGATTAGGGAAAGTCATAAACCTGTACAGCAAGTCCTTTGCTGTTGAAATTATGTAACTTGTATTGTCATCAGGAAACATCTAACAAAATATTTAGTGTTCCACCCGCACTCTGAAGTTCTCAGGTTGTAGCAAATGACAACCCTGATTTCTAGATGGTCCCTTTTGGCCCCTCCAGTGTAAATATACAGTGGTTTATAAGTTCCTGCAGAGGACACCCACATGTACCAAGCATTCAGAAGTCTAGTGGAGTCCTTTGTAGCCACAACAAATTTAAGACAGATTTAGACCTTTCTATACAGAGTTTACATGCTCTACCTGTGTATGATTGGATTTTCTCAGATGACTCTGGTTTCCTCCACCTGAGCAGAAAGATATGCTTTAAGTGGAGTAAACTGGCCCTGGGTGTGAGTGTGCATGGATGATGACTGTGGCCCAGTGAAGGACTCGAAATTTTGTCCAGATGTAACTCCGACTCTCTCTGACTGACTGCTGGAAAAAGGCACTAGCTCTCCGTGAACCTGCACAGGAACAAGGGGTAATAGATGGCTGGAAACAGGGAGTTTTCCACTTCCTCTGTCAGTTATCATAACGGTAAGGCTGAAGAGTTTTAAATAAAATGTTATTGCTTCCTCATTTCACAGAGGAATGTTTAAAACAAACTTCCTATATTTAAATCATGCAAGCATAAGACTGAGGAAAAAGACTGAACCTGAGAAACTTGCAAAGAGAAGCTGAAGTTAGTTCAACGTAAAAAAATTGATAATGTAACATGTAAGATTGTTTGTTTGTGAGTGCATGTGCTGAGAGTGAATATATTTACTGCAGAGCCCAGTGATCAACAAGAGACACGAAACATCAAAAACAGGAACAATAATACCAACATCCACACATTTATAAAGAAGAGCTGAGGTTGATGGGAAGGTAAACAGTTTGACCATAATACAAAAGTTTTAATATGATGAATAGCTCTTCTTTCGCATTACTGTGACTTCTGTGTTTTGACTCACTTCTTATTCTAGTTAATTCAGATTATGACCCTGACATAAGTGAATCACAATAACAGATTAAAGTGCGTTGCATCAAATAACTTTCAGTACAAATTAGTCTGCGAGCAGCAGGTTATTGAAATGATGCAGTAAGTTTCTATCAAATTCAATTCAGTTTATTTAAATAAAGTAGTACAAATGTACAACAAAATTAACTTCTGGGGCATTTTACAAAAAATCTAACAACTAGCCAAACTATCCACAATCCAGTTTAAAGTCAGTCAGATTCCGTCATACACAGTTGAATTTAATCAAATCATTTTCATTTACAATCAGATTTAGTTTGTTATGAAATGCCAGTAAAAAAAATCTAAGGAAACCAGTAGACTGCACAACTTCGTCAGTTCAATCCCTCATCTGGACAGTGTAAAGAAGTGAGTCCAGTTTAAAGGGAAGAACCGTTCAGAAGTACCAGAACCAGAATCGGCAGCTGTTAACATCAACCAGCTGGGAGCAATCAGCTCAGTCGCTATTGATTTATATCAGCTATAATCAATGTAATGAACTGATAAACTGCTGGTGATTACATCCACACAAACTGCAAACTCAGTAAGACAATAGTGCAGGAACCTCTGAGTGGGTGTTCAGAACAAGCAGTATACATTAGTGGGAGCTGATGGTTCAGAGCCTCCTATGTTGTTTCACGTTGCTCATCATCAGATACATTCTAATCTTCAAAACACTGCAAGGAAAAGTCCATCACACATCATCACAGGGATGAAAAGATCTGTGCATGATTTTTATGGTGTTTTGGATTTTCAGCACACAAATTCTTTTGAATTAGCAAGTTAGAACGAACTTTATTCAAAGAAAACGTCCAGGTAGATCTCCAGTGAAAAGGCTCCCTGGTTAAATGACATCATGACTGGGAAATTCTTAGAAAGAGAAAAATCATAATCAAAGAGATGAAAAAAAAAACATATGATACATCAAAAGACGGTAGTGATTAAAGCTGTCAGCTGAAGAAAATGCGAACTGGACAGAACTAATTTTAATTTCTCCAAACTGTCCTTGAATATGTAGGAAAAATGATAAATTACTTCTCGAACTGTACTGGAACTCAGGCAGATAGTAACAACAGCAGATGGATCCACAACATGAAAATGTTGCATGTTGAGCAACCTGCACAACAATTACCAGAATCTCTCATTAATTTGCTAATATAATCTGGGATTGACATATAGGGATTAGTCACTGTAGGATGAAACAAATGATGTTTGTGGAATTTTTTGTTTTGAGGTGAAAATAAATACTTGACTCTAATGTTTTAAATGCCAAAAATGCAAACAATTACCAGCATTTGTCAAAATTAAGTCAGTAATTCTGTTAACTTCTAATATCTGTTGATTTACTATCTTTCAGTCTTTATTTGAATCCCCTCATTATAAACATTATAGCCAAAATTACAATATTTCTGACTTTGAAATCATCATTACAGATTTTTGGCATTTCTTAACTTAGTAGCTGTCTTCTTCCTCTCATGAACTAAGGAGTAAAACCCTGTAGCAGTATACATATAAGGCACATTTTATCCCTGCTGTGAGAGAAGGTAGCAGTGGGCTTGAATGATATAATTGCGTTGTCAAGGTAACAGGTTGTCCTGATGACTGCAAATATGTCGTGCTGGTGATGCTACTATACAATGTCTCACCCTGCAGCTTTTGTAGCAATGAACTACATGAGCTCTGCATTTCGATGTCTTAAAGTCAAGCACAGAACTGCATATTTAATGCGCTTTACATCCATAATTCAGAAATGTTCAATAACCAGTCTGTCTTCATCAATATCACTGAAAATATTTACAGGTCTCATTTGCAAAAAGCCAAATTGTTGCTGTCAGAAACCTTCAGGGAACAATGATGTATTTCAAATGAATGAGAAAAGAGGTGGAAACGCTGCAGAATAGAGACACACTGAGGCACCCTTTAACATGGCTCCTGAAGTAACCATGGATACCTCTATTTCATGGATGGAGTAATTTTAGCTGGAGTGGGATCTGAAGAAACATATCACTGTTCTAGCTCACCATGTCATCTATTATCACATCTAAATACAAGTATACACTGTTCAACCACACACATTCTAATGTCTCACATGTGATACACGTTTAAATACATGTGGAAATAACAGACACCGCTGTGTGTGATGCAGCTCAAAATCAGACTGACACAGAATTTCTTGTTTGCAAAAGCAAATGTCAAGACTGTTGATGCATTTATGATTCAAATGAGAACTGCATGTTTGAAGTCAATAAAGTCAATTTAAATTGTGATGATCATCATATTAACAGGACTCGGTTACTCTTCATAGGAAGTTTTAAAGCTCTGAAACAAGATGTTTGAAACTGAGACATTATTATAAGGAATGTAGGAGAACTTATGAATGAAAATACATTCCTAAAAAAACTTAAAGAAACATTCTGAAAACATATCTGATCTGAACTAGGAAGAAATCCTGCTGGATCCAGACTGATATGGAAAGAGTAATGACGCTACGATGACGCCGTTTGATGAAAATGACTATTTTTAATCTACAAACGCTTTAGTTCAAAGTCACTAAGACATTTAAAGTGAAAAGCTAATGCAGCAGGTTGGTCTAATCTACTGAAATAATATTGAAGCAAATCAAAATGGTTCTCAGTAGTTTGTGTGATCTTGTGTTCTTATTTTCTGCCTGACAACATTGAGGCTCCTTTAGAGATGATGGATGGTGTCCTGGAGCATCTCGTTCCAGATTTCTGTAAAGAGCTTAGAAATTACTTTTGTTATGAGCTGGAGCTTTATAAATAAACATGAATTGGATTGAATCCCAAACGTGATGTTCTATAAAGGTTCTGTTAGAGTGAGATTGTGGAAGTCAGTCAGTGGTACCAGTTCCTTCATCTTCCAGGAACTCCATGCACACTGTGACACATGAGGCTGGACATTACC
>SSNP01000001.1:12634403-12657590 GCA_006937955.1 Pachypanchax playfairii | reverse complement strand
ACCCAGGACCGGCCGCACCAGGAGGAACCCAGGACCAGCCGCACCAGGAGGAACCCAGGACCAGCTGCACCAGGAGGAACCAGGACCAACTGCACCAGGAGGAACCAGGACCAACTGCAACAGGAGGAACCCAAGACCAGCTGCACCAGGAGGAACCCAGGACCAGCTGCACCAGGAGGAACCCAGGACCAGCCGCACCAGGAGGAACCCAGGACCGGCTGCACCAGCAGAGGGTCTAACAATCGTTTATCCTGTACAGGTCTGTGTGTCCCTCCATGTATCTGCCTCCCCAGACCAGCACCGACCCTCCATCAAATTGATCAACATTACAGGTAGCAGAACATTCACTGCAGCTTCTCCAGACCCTTTCACATCTTTCAAGGAAACACACAGTTAACCTGTGCAGGTCTCCAAGAGTAACCACGTGTCTCCTGGAATCTCCTCCTTCTCCTGAGATGATGCTGGGAGACACATCAAATCTTCTGGCAGTGTTCCATCCTGTTGGAGTTGGACTGTCTGTAGAACCTCTGGAGGGTCCAGGTCTCACCTCATGCTACCAGTAGAGACACCGACCCGAGTTAAATGCAAAACAACTGAAAATAACAGTCAAAAAAGATTAGGAAGAATTAAAACAACCACTTTAAGGATTTCAACACACAGATTTTCTATATCTGCTTGTTCCTGTTCAGGATTGTAAGCTGGTTCCCATGTCCGACAGTCACTGGGTGAGAGGCGGGGTCACACCTGGACAGGTTGCCAGGCCATCACAGGGTCATATAGAGACAGATAACCACACACACACCTAGGGCCAGTTTAGAATTTCCAGTGAAACTATCGAGCATGTGTTTGGTCTGGAGAAAACCCCACATGCATGGAGAGAAGATTGAAACTTGTTTTGAACTCTAGACCTTCTTGCTACCAACTGTGCCACCACACAGCCTTCATGGGGCTACATAGAGACAAATCATTAACTTTACACTCCTCATAAAGTGTTTTATCAAATTTGAGAGAATAAAAAAACTACAAAATACACTGTATTTGATTAAGAGCCAGATCTATATTCATTCACACGTTCACATGACCAGAATATGTTCATGGTATTCCAGAAGATATCCATGTTTGTGGTACTTTAGTCCCATCAAATGTTCTCTGACTCCACCTTCTGGTCTGTAGCAGTGAATATTTCCTCTGATACTTTAGTCCTGAAACAAAAGGTCTATCCATTACAAGTGTTGTCTAATCACTCTAATATGATCCACTTACCAGAAGAAAGGATTTTGTAAAACCAACTCAAAACTCAAATTTCTCCTAATTCTCTTTAATTTGTATTTAACTGTTTATTATAGGGTGATACAGCTTTTAAACATGCACATAATTATTTTACAAATCATCAGAGAAATTATTGAAAATTATAACAGTAGGCTACCTATGTTTTCTGTAAAAAACAAACAAACTTATAAATCCATGCCCTGGTAACTTGTATTTGTAGTCATACTCCTGATCTTGCAGAACATCCAGCATATAAAACAACAAATTATTTCAGGTGTTTTTGTTCCATTTTTCCTGCATTCGATGTATCTTAGCAGTCAGATTTGGAAATGACATTATACCCAACTTATTATGTGCTCGGCCTCCCTCTTTTCTCTTATATGTGATCAATCTCAGAGTGCTGGACTTCAGGTGAAACCCTCCACGTATTGCAAAGACATTTTTCTTCTTGATTTCAGTGACTTCTAGCTCCTCCTTTGCCCAGGCTATTACACCAGCAGGTCTAATAACTGGCAGGACATATGTGTTGATGGACTGATCTTTGTTCTTACCATTCAGCTGGTACCTCAGAAAACTGTCAAACTCTTTATGGGTTTTTGTTGTGACTGATTTCTTTACAGACTCAATATAGATGCCATTTGCCTGTGGGATTCCAGATAGCATTGTAGCTTTCTTAAGTATCTGCATAGGTAGTTCATCCCCTCAGTCGCTCTTATATTCTGTCTATCTGAGCTTTTCAATAGGGCCTGGTGCCAATTCCTTGATGTTGTTCTAGCTCCCCCTTGCTGTAGCATCTTTGTCAATCCAGGCAACGTCTGAACCAGCTTGACATAAATTTGATGCTTCTTGCTCATTACACATCTAGGTCACTGGAGGTAGATTTGACTGGAAATTGAACCCTTGACCTTCCATTCTAGAAGCTGGTCTTTTCGCTTCCCATTTCAAAATCTATTTTACAATAGTATATGTGAAAGGTACAATAGTTCAACTGTTTGATATCCAAAACTGGTAAACAGTCCAAAAAATAGTTAATGAATGGCAACAAAAATGACTCACAGAGGTGCAGTTAGGAGCACTGGTGCCTTGCAAACGTGAAACATTGCTGGGATCTTTCTGCATGAAGTTTGCATGTTCTCCCTGATCATGTGTGAGTCTTATCCAGGGTTTCTTCCCCCAGACTGAAGGATGCATGACAGGTTAAAGGTCAAAGATCAATGGTGGACCTTCATGTTCAGGCAGCACTTTGTTAAAACAGCCCTGATTCTCTACCAGATATCGCTGCATAGGCCCAAGAACACTTTCTGATATCCCCATCTGTCAACACAGTTCACCATATGACCCACAAACACCGAGTAAAGATGGATCACGGTTCTGGGTGCATTTGTGTGTGTGTGTGTTGAAGTTGTTGTAGAGAACAGTAGGGACACATAACCATTTCCTTCACAACACCCTCAATCAAAAGCCAAACTCCCTTGTAGGACATGCAGGAAAACAAAATTCTGCCATCACCTGCTCTAGTAGCGTTCATTCCTGGTCCCTGAGGGCCAATATTCTGGAGATTATTGTAGTTTCTCTGCTCCAACACCTGAGTTAATGGGAGAATTACATGTTCAGCCCGTTAACTTCTGCAAAATCACAGGAATCACCCACTGACTCATATAAGAGCCATGTAAAACATGAAGGGTAGTGGAACGTCAAGAACCATGACGTCAGTGGTTTAATTATTTCTCTGATCAATAACTTTTCATCCACATAAAATTACACTGTTACTAGATAGAGTTGAAAATAAAAATAAAAGATGATTAATTTTTACTAAGACTTCATAATTAGAATTCAAAGATCAATCTGTTCCAAAATCCAGTTTCAAAAATACATCTGCTGTTTGTTTTATAATATGCTTTAAATATCCAGTTTACCATAAACATGATTAAGCAGATAATGAAAACATTTATGAAAAAAAATATTAAGTGTGCGAGGGACTTATTTGACTATTAAATGTAACACTGGCTTGCCATATTGCCTGACATATTTCTCTGCAGCGTCAGTTGGGGCGTGTTGCGTTCACAGAACCCTGTTCCTACCAGTAGAGCAGCGGAACTCATAACTCAGACAGATTCTGTTCTCCTCTTTTCAAAGCGCTGCAACTAAACGGTAAGTCTGTATGACATGTAGAAATATGGACAGAACTACAATTGAATCTACGAGCCGCAAGGAGTTAACATTTGCTGTAAAATTAGGTGCGGAATAATTGCTAATCCAGAAAGGCCGAGTTTTGCTAAATTCTACGATAACGCAGCTAAGTTAACTTAATGCTGCGGCAGCTAAAACGAAAAGTTGATTTATCTGGTTTTAAACGAGTAGCTTTATGTTATTTATTTATTTAATTTGGGTTTATAAAATGAGTTCTTAAAGTTATTAGGTGGTGCTGGGTTGTTTAAAAAGTGCAGGCTAATGAATGCTAAAGCTGCGAGTTGAGAACATGGAAAGTTAAAGTTAACTTCCCTTCCAGGTCAAACATGTTACTGTAAACATGCTGAACACAGACTGTTTTCTCGTGGTCATCTTTTAATGTAGTTGAGACGATTTTAAAAATGTTACGACAGAAAATGTTTTCAGAGGGAATGTGGGGCGTGTCTGTATAATTATATATGAAAATACAGGAAATTCCTATTTTGGACAACAAGATGAACTGAGACTGTAATCCGAGAGCTCAGCTGCTCACACAATATGTCAATAATTGAGCAAAACTAATACTGTTGAGGTTATAGTCTCATGTTTTAACTTAATGTTTTGTGACCATGAGCTTGTAACATAAACTTAACCATCAGAAGATCCTTCTTGCCCACGGCTATAACCCTCTACAATGGCTCCCTAAAGAAGAACTGAGCTACAACAACATTTAATTTCCCTTCGGGAATTAATAAAGTTTTTTTGATTAATTTACTTTTTTCTCATTGTTTCTTCTTGGCCTTTGTGAGAGTTGATGCAGAAAACATTAAGTTGAGTTGAATCAGACTTCATGATCCCTGGAGGTAAATGAGATCCATTATAGAAGGTTGTAGTTGTGGACAGGATGGATCTCCTGTAGTGGTCTGTGTTGGATCTGAAGAAGCTTCTGACTGAAGACACACTGTTGTGGAGTCACTGTTGTAAAGGGGATGATGAGGGTTTTCCATCATGTTCTTCATCCTCCTTTGTACAGTCAGGTGTGACTGCAGGTGTGATCACACTTTCTACAAATGACTTATAAAAGATCTTAAACATCTTGCTGCAAACGTTGAAGGATCTAAGCTTCCTGAAGAAGTCCAGTCTGCTCTGTCCCTTCCTAAAAACAACATCACAGTTGTGTCTCCAGTTCAGTCTGTTGTCCAGGTGAACACCAGGTATTTATACTCCTCCTCCACCTCTATTTCTTCTCCCATGATGGAAATGGGTTTTGGCATGTTGCTTCTCCTCCTAAAATCTACAATCATCTCCTTTGTCTTGTTCACATTCAAGATAAGATGGTTCCCACACCAGGACAAAAGGTGGTCCACCAGTTCTCTGTACTCAGTCTCTTGTCCATCTCTGATCCACCAACAACTACAGAGTCATCTGAGTATTTTTGCAGATGGCAGGACTCTGACCTGGACTGAAAGTCTGATGTGTACAGAGTGAAAAGGAATGGTGAGAGTACAGTCCCCTGTGGTGCTCCTGTGCTGCTGATCACTTGTTCAGACAATTCTTCAGTCTCAAACTGTGGTCTGTTTGTCAGGTAGTCCTTAATCTAGGTGATTGTGGAGGCATCTACCTGTGTCTTCTGGAGGTTAGCCAGTAAAACAGGCTGAATTGTGTTGAATACACTGGAGGAAGCAAAGAACATGATCCTCACAGTGCTGCCTGCTTTGTCCAGATGACTGTGGGTTTGTTGAAGCAGGTGTATGATATCATCTTCCACTTCAACCCCACAACAATAAGCAAACTGCAGTGGGTCCTGAAAGGTGCTTGTTTGCTTATTCATATGGACCAATATCAGTCTCTCCAAGACTTTCATGATGTGGGATGTCAGGACAACAGGTCTGAAATTGTTAGGCATTGATGGATGAGATGTCTTTGGTTCTGGAACAAGGCAGGATGTTTTCCATAGAGCTGGTACCTTCTCCTGGGTGAGGCTGAGGTTGAAGATACGCTGCAGAATCCCACATAGATGATCTGCATTAGCCTTAAGGACTCTGGGTCTAACGCCATCTGGATCTGCTGCCTTGTTCCTGTTCAGTTTCACCAGCTCAACATGAACAATGAAACATTCCTGTTTCTTTAGTTGATAACGTCAGTGCACCCCATGTGCTGAGATGTTTTGTTAATCATTGTGTGAATATGGGAGATATTTTTTAATCTGTCATATTTATATAATTTTCTTTATTTCCAGTTGACAGAAGATGTCTTTTGCCAAACGACTTATCAGCGGCATCATTGATGTTGTCAGGTGAGACGCTGCACAGATCATAATAAATCTGCAGCTCATTTTATACACAAGTTGTTCTTGAACCTTCTGTTATGTTTCTTGACAGCAACATCGACCCTGAGCAGTTTGTGCCATCCCAACCTGTGAGTGTCAGATGTAATCAGCTGGATCTGCGTGTCTCTGATTTGCTAACTGTTCCAGTGATGGTAATATTTTCTTGATGCCTCTGTTCCTCAGCCTCCACCACGCAGGCCCGTTGCCTATGCAGAGCAGCATGAAAATGCTGAAGAGAAACAGTTTCGCAGAGTCTTCCAGCAGCTCGCTGGAGATGTGAGTGTTGTTTTGGCTCTCTGATTTTCCTGTTACATCTTCCATTTTAAAAGAAACATCCTACATGTTTTTTGACTGTATGTCTCCTTCTGTGTTCATGTAAATGTGTCATTTAGGACATGGAGGTGAGCCCAACTGAGCTCATGAACATCCTGAATAAGATCATTTCAAAGCGTAAGATCTGTTTGTACTTGTCACATTGAAAGCTTAACACTGTTGCACCTCTGTGTAATTCCTTCAGTTCTTCTTCTCTCTGGTGCAGCTCAGGTTCTAACAGTATCATGTCTCATCGTTGGATCTTTAAAGATGGTCTCTGGTTTGTGTTTTAGATGGTGAACTGAAGACGGATGGTTTCAGCATTGATAGTTGCAGGAGCATGGTGGCAGTCATGGATGTATCCTGTCATTCATGGTCTTTACTTGTTTTGTTCTCCAGATGACGGACTGTCAAATGATTGTGGCCATATTTCTGTTGATGAAATCAGTCAGTTTATCGCTCAACTTCAACGGGAAGTTTTAGAACTGGTGCTTGTTTTCCTGAACACTTTCTCAGTCTGACAGCACTGGAAAACTTGGCTTCCATGAATTTAAACATCTCTGGAACAATATAAAAAAATGGCAGGTAGGTCCAGCTGGATTTTGTCTTTTCGTCTGACACATCAGGTTCTGTGTTGCACACAGTTACAGTTCTGGGGTCAGTGTTATGTCAGTCAACACAGATGAAGCCAATTTGAATGTGCTCTGTTTTAAATCTCCCTAATTTGACTAGCTGCTGTATTTTTGAATAGATAGAAGTTGAATATATCCTTGTGTTTTTTGAGGGAGGCCCCAAAAAATCAAACTCCTCTCTTTGACAGGCGTTACTGAGGCTTAAAGCCTTTACAGCTTTACCTGTTACGTGGGTTTGGAAAATTGTTTGTTTGTGCTTCGACTCTTTCCAGGTTGTGAACCTGCTTACCAAGAAACTGTCACATGGCATGACTGCTTTAAATTCTTGTTACTGTTCTAGGGTGTGTACAAGACGTACGACAGAGATGGCTCTGGTGTCATTGGAGCAGATGAGCTGCCTGATGCTTTCAGAGCTGCTGGTGAGGATTGATTTAATTTAACATATGCACCTCTCTGAACAGGCACATGGAAAGGGAACGACCTTTGAAATCTCAGGCAGCTGAGGAGCTTGGCCTTTTAGTCAAATATAAAGTACTGTTTTTCAAAACAAGCGATGTTTTGATATTGAATCCTTTCCGCTCTGAACTTCCTGTTTTTTGTTTGAATATTTCAGGACACGTCACCTCCTGTAAGTTCTGTCTAATAGCAACACAGGTTTTATCTGTTCATCTCCTGCACAGGGTTCCCTCTCAACGACCAACTGTTCCAGATGATCATTCGCAGATACAGTGACGAAAACGGGAACATGGATTTTGACAACTACATCGGCTGCCTTGTGAGGCTTGATGCCATGTGCCGTAAGTTCCAGAAAGTGGTTTCTAAACGGAAATGGTTCTGTGATTCAGAGGTTTAATATCTGTTCTGATGTAGGTGCCTTCAAGACTTTGGATAAGGATAACAACGGGACTATTAAAGTCAATGTTCAAGAGGTAAACAGACACACACACACATCTTTAGTGTGGCTCTGCGTTATCATGATGTCATTTTCTTCTCTTCTTTCTTTTCAGTGGCTTCAGTTGACCATGTACTCTTGAGTCCTCGTGACATCTCCGCTGCTTGTTGATGAAACCACTTTATCCACACAACCCAATAAATCCATGATCTCCACAAGTTCCTGTGTTACTCTGAAAACATCATATACTTGCAGGTTTATTCTGACACTGAATGTGTTTAATGGGTGGAGAAAACATTCTGGTTCTGTCTAAACTGAAATTAAGAAAACTGTAAACTGGCAAACAAACTGGTACCAATAGCTTAGAAGAAGAAAAAATTCTACAAAAATTTGAAATGGGATCGTAGCCGACATGAAAGAGGTGTGTAAAGATCAGGGTGTGTCTGGCTGGCTTGTTTGGTATTTGCTTTGAATCCGCCTTTTACCCTGAAGTGTGAATAGTATCTAAATAGGTGGGCCAACCTCAAGACGCCTCGTTTTTATCTGTTGGTTTGTGGAAAGACTTGATATGCAAGCAGCTTTGGTGCTGGGGCTGATTTCACAAAAATCACTGTTCTTTAATTTTTCTTGTCACTTTTTGAATTATTTCACTTTATCACACTGAACTCAAGCACTTAGACAACATCCAAAATTCATCTGTCACTAAACACTCCTTCTGTGACTCACCAGGTATCAGTCGGAGTGGAAGGTTAACTGAAACGTTGTATTTTTACTGGATGTTTAGATCTTCGTCTGCACTTTGTGGGTGTGTAGAGACTCTCTTAGTGACTCTTTCTGCTTCTGCTACTGGTTTTGTTAGATTTGTGGGTGTGGGATTGCATGTTCTACTAGCCATTGTATTAATACCATGAATTCCGTTACCAAGTAAACTCTCAGCTTTACTCCACACAGCGTGACCTTGAGCTTTCCAGACTCCCTGCAGGGGGAGCTGTTTTTTTCTAGCCTGCAACATGTTATTTCTTTTAAAATTTTTGTTGTTTGGCTCTGTGAAACCAGCCCTGAGTCCATTGACTCTCACATAAAGAACTGTGCAGTTTTTAATACTGTTTAAAATTAGGGTACATAGACACAGTAGAGTAAGTTTTAAACATTTCTACAGATCCGATTTAGTGTCAGAACTTTTATTTCAAGTTTTGAATGTACAGTTTAGAGGAATGTATTTTTAATAATCCCAAATTTTCTCTGATATCTGTCAAGTATATCCAGTTATTCACCACGTTAAAAATAAATCTATGTAACAGCCTTGGAGGCCATTTTTGGGCAATTTATCGTGCCATTTAATGTTCAGTGCTTGTGGTAAAACTGACTTTATTTAAGCTTGTGGTTTATACTTTGGCAACTTGTCTGCTCCAGCTTATGTCGGCAAAAAGTGTGTGAATTATATTACCGATGTACATGCTCCAAATGTATTCAAGTGAACATTGTTTTAAAGGGTTTTAACTGTGGCCACAGTCTTTAAACTGTTATTGAAAGTGCTTTTGTCAAATGCCTGTGCCATATTCCAAATAAAACTGATTTAATGAAGGTTTTAGTGTGTGAATGCTGAATCTGTGTTTTAGCTTATTGTGTTGTGTCAAGCAGTTTGTTTGGTTCCTAATTTAAGTCATTTAGTTTTGAATTTTTCATCTAATCCAGCAGTTTATAATGTTGAAAGCTTTTCAGCAGATAATGTATTTCTTCTATCAATTTAAAAACCCGCTTTAAGCATCCTGGTTTTTACCCCTTAATGTATTCGGCTGTCGTTCACTTTCCTTTAACTGTTTTTATAAAACTCAAAACTGTTTCCAGAATTATTCTCAGCTGATTTTCAGGTGATTAAAGACATAAGCGCTGTTGCATTGCAGTAAGAAGGTTCTGTGTACAAAAGCAGCCAGGACCTTTCTGGGTTTTCAGGGCTCCAGCTTCCTCCCACAAACCAAAAACATAAGTTGATTGGCAACTCAAAATTGTCCCTAGATGTGAGTGTGCATCCAGGTGTGACCCTGTGACCCTGAACAGGAACAAGTAGGTACAGAAAATGACTGATGACATTAATATGGCAAATGATTAATTTTTGAAAAATACCCCCAATCTTTAATGTACTGGTTCTAATAATATTTAAATACATAATACTTGGTTCACTGGCCTAATTTTGATTTTTTTTGTAAAGAATATGCATTTTTTACAAATGTTCTGCTGCCACATTCTCATCCCATAATGTGGTATGGTTTGTTAACTGCAAAACATTGCAGTTTCCAGGATTTAATAAAAAAAATCTCCTGTTTTCTTGAGTCAGTTTACAGTTAGAGATTGGCTCATTGAATAACACATTACAGAATATAATATCTTAAATGTTAATGCTTAATCAAATGAACACAATATAAAACTATATTCTTCAAAAAGTAATTCAAGGGAAAACCTCTATACATTAGAGTATTTCAAATGTAACTGACAATGCATATTTGGAATTTTCTAGCTTATGATCTATAACGAGTTAAGCATTTTGTTTTAAATAACTATTCTTTATTTGAAAAATAAATCTGAAACTTGTTAAAAATAAACAACTTGAAAATCAGTTGATAATTTTGGTGATTCATTTGTTGATTTTCCTAAATCATCAGAATGAAGCGCTTCCGAGACCGCACCAAGATGGCGGCTGCATTACGTATCGGTCCAATCAGCAGCAGCAGTGAAGGAGACATGTAGCTGTGTGTGGCGAGATCTGTGAGGCAAACCATATATCTGGAATTCAAAGTTTTCTAATTCCATAGTTTTCGACGAAAAACTATGGAATTTCTGTTGAACTTTACGCATGAAGAAGCTGCAATTTGAGTTTTGCACAACACCGGAATTCTGAGTATTTTTTCAAAATAAAAGCACTTCAATGCTATAAAATAAAAAGAGAACTCTGTAATTCATTAAATAAATGAAATTATCTAATCAGAAAAGTATTAAGTCAGATTAAAGTAATCTTTATAGGTTTCTATAACACTAAAACTGAGTGAATTTATGAATGTCCTCTAAATGTAATTAGGGACACTGAGCTTTGTTTTCCAAGCCGGCTAATGCTAACCGGACGTAATCTGTCCAACGTTGACAGTTGCTATCCTGATGCTAAGGAAGTTTTTCTTCACGTTTCAGGGCACATTCGCTTCTTCTTTGCCGTAAGGGTATATTCAGCATCCCAAGGGTTATTTTTATCGGCTGTATATAATATTGGACTGTAGTTCGGGTTGAAATGCATCAGCGGTAGACCTGGTGCAGGAAGCTAGCTTTGCTAAGAGGGTTTTGTTGTGCAACACAGGGGGAAGGGTACCTGAGTGTACATTGTTCTGCAGGTGAAAATTAACAAACTTACTCTCTTTCAAATTAAGTAGAATGTGTAGCTAAAAGCATCTTCTATAAATAACCAGCGAGTGTTCTGCATGTAGCAAGCTAACTGTTCTTCCTGACCACTAGTCCTCTATTGTTCATTTACTTTGACAGTAGCAGAGGCAAAATGTTGTCATGACATTAAGTCTGAGCTCTATCAGGTAATTACCACATCAGTATAATGTTCGATTAGTTAATTTGCGGACTATCAGCTGTTGAGCTTGAATGCATCACTGTGGATTTCCGAATGACCCCAACGGTCACTCTTTTAGCTAATTGACTATAATCTTAAATCAGGCGGAATTCTGTCCATGAACTCACATAAGTTATGCACAAGAACATTTACCTGCCATATTCTTTTAGTTTGCTGTCAAGCAGCTCTTTCTGACCTGGAGAAACGTCGTGGACACCACCAAGCAGCTGGAGATCTTCTCAGACCAGGTGTGAAGGATGTCCTCATCAGTGTATTACAACCAGGACAGTGTGACCCGTTTCAAAAAGAGAAAAGCTCGTTTTTCTTTCAGTGAAGTCCACCTACTGTTGGATGAAGTGAGAAAGAATCGGATGATTATTGTGGGTATGTGTGTTTCATATTGTCTCATTTACAGTTATGTGGTTTGATTGTCTTTTAAACATCAGATTATGTCTTAAGGTTTAGTGTCTGCAGTGCGTAAACTTTACAACTTAAATTTGATTCTTTGTTTTTTGTCCTTTACAGGCAAATTTAACCGTGGCGTGCCGACAGACAGAAAGAAGCAAACATGGGCAGAGATAACTGCACGTGTCAACGAGATTGGGGAGTGCCAACGTGAGGTCATCGAGGTTATCAAGAAATGGTCCGACCTTAAGTGTGACACCAAGCGGAAAGTGGCTGCCATGCGATCAGGCACGGTTCCCAACAGAGGACTCAGTTCACGCCTTTCCCGTGACCTCAGTCATACAGAGAAAATAGTGCTCCAGATTCTTGAGATGGACGACGATGACCAGAGCACCAGTGACTTTGGTCCACTGGGAGATGATGACGATGTTCCGGAGGAGGAAGAAGAAATGGATGAGGAGGATATGATTGGAATGCAGAGTTCTCCGAATGGTGGCATGGATATGTCATCCATGCCGCCACCATCTTCTTACTACACGAGTGGGCTAACACATTCAGGTAGCAGTGAAATTTAAACAAAACATACACCGTTATAGCAGCATTTCGCTAGCGTCACATAGTACTCTGTCTCTGTTTATATCAGATTTACCTTGGAATTTTATTTCAAACTTTAACAATTTATCTGAATATTTAAGGAGACTCATCACAGCCTGCTTTTGATGTACAGTATGAAGTACCTCCAACAGAAGGTGATTAACTTTTGGATACAGTGAAAATGCAGCTCTTTGTAACATGTTTATTTAAAAATGCCTGACAGGATTTCTTTTTTTATTTCAAGATACTGAAACTGCATATGGAGATTCTGATAATGATCAAAGGGAAGATCTTCTCTATTCAACTCACGCAGCAAAATCATCAGATGATCATCAAGTCAACAATGGCATCAGCAAACAACCTCACACATCCTTTGGAGGTTTGGCATCAGCGGCCACACACTCTCTACCGCGTCAGCCATTACCGAACTCAAGGAACAGCCTGCTACAAAACTCATCACTGAGCCTACAGGAGCAACATGCCACCAACATGTTGCTGGAGACCGTATCACGCTCCCTGGAGCTTCTTGCGGAGTCTGTGCAGCAGCTAGCGGAGACTCAGCAGGAGTTTGTGCGCGAGTCCCTCCAGCTTCAGCGGGAGACGGTGCAAGTTCTCAGAGACTTCACAGGTGGTGCCATTTCTCTCATGCATGACAAATTGAACGGCCGGCCAGCTTTATAACAATAGTGACGGTTTGATATGTGGATAAGCTGTATCACCGGGGTTTTTCACCAAACCAGTTCTAGTATTAAACTGGGGTTCGGCTTTCCTGAGCACCAGTTCCTTCTCTTTCCTCGGCCAGAACCTCGGTTCTATAAATCGATGCTATTTCACTGCCAGCTCTGTTTGACCAGATCAAAGAACTACTTTCCTCAGGCGCTGCATGTGGGCTCACAGGGACCAAAGACCAGAGAGAATGTTTTAATAATCTTTAACAGTTCTTTATTACGAGGAGTAACCCCGAGTTATCTCGTTTTCGAGGGGATCCTCAGATTCATAACAACATAAAGAGCAGAGTAGCGTAACAAAATACAAGATACCAAAATTATATATACATATGAAAAAATAATATATATACATAAATAATAATAAAATAAAAATATATAATAATAATAATAAATAAATCTGCATTAAGGCAATAAGCAAAATAAGAACAGGAATTCTTTATTAACGTGTACACAAGGTCAAAAAACCCACTACAGATCAGATGCACTTTAAATGTGTTTCATAGAAGATCAAATAAATAAGACATGAACATCTAAACAGTAAATATACTATAAGAACACAGTGACAAAAAGGGACCAGATGACAGGAAAACAAAGTGTAGATGGCGTCATGTAACTGATGAATGAATGAATCTTAGTTGTTACATCATACAGTGAAATTCAGGTTGGCTCTCCAAATAAAAAGAGAAACAACAATACATACGTACATGTTAACTGTAAAGGCAAACCTGCAGCTGTTTCAGAGGACATTCGGTTAACTATATTTTGTGATGCTCTTTGGGGTAGTGGAGGCAACAGCTCTGAGGTAGAAAATGTTCCTCAATGTGTTGGTTCTTAATTTTATTTCCCTGAACTTACTGAATGGCAGCAGTTGAGACAGAGAGGATCCAGGATGTGTGCTGTCTGCTTTCCTCTTAAGTCTGATGACTTTGATAGAGTCCAAGTGTGGAAGCTGCATCCTGACAACATGCTGCACAGCTGAACCACCGGGTGCAGGAGTTTCTTCTCTGGTGCAGTGCAGTCAGCATGTCACATGCCATGGGTCAGGATGGATAGCGGACAAGCAGCAGTCTCTGGGTGAATTTGGCCTGGTGCCCAGATGTGGAGTAGCTACAGCCTTTTATGCTCTTAAGTTGAAAAGTTTCTGAATTTGTGAAATTTGGAGAAAACTCCTTTTAGCTTCTTGTAGTTAAAGTTTGCTGCCACAATCACAGCTGCCTCTGGGTTAGCTTTCATCTGCCTGGATTGTTAGCAGGCAGATGAAATGTTTTGAAAGGTCTGCATTTCATTGGCATGTGATCCAGATCAGGGCTGCAGTAGTGCTTGTATTTTTACACTAGGAGGTGCGATTGTACAGTGTTAATCCTTCTATAATCCCACCGTATCATTTGGCGTATTATCTAGCCAGGTCTCTGTAATCACTACATAGTTATCCATCCTACATAATACAAGCTGCAATCTAACCTCATCCATCTTGTTAAAGAGTGACCGAACATGAGTAAAGAAGAGACCGGGAAGAGCTGGTCTGTGTGGGTTAGTGTGTAGCCTGGCCTGAAGGCCGTCTCTTATATCCTACTTCTGTTTACAGAGTATGTCTGTTTGGTCACAGAGCAGGACTGTCACAGCCACAGTTGTCCGCTGCATTTCTGATGCAATGAAGTCTGATTTTAAAAATGTGCAGAGCTCAAACCACTGTGTCCCACAGTTTAGCTCTGCTCAGCTGGATTACAGCTTCAAACAGCTAGATTAACATTAAAAATAGAGCTGCAGAGCCACTGCACGTACTCGTGCTGCCATATTCATTAGGAACAATGTTTAAAAACTCCTGAATTAGTTTAAGATTTAATCTGGAGCGTTTCCATTTTTTGTCAAGTCTTACTGACCTTTAGCCTACCTCATGCTGTCAGACACGTCCCATTCAAGTGATTTCTTGATTCTACAGGTCTGGCAGTAATCAGTCCTGGATGTGGCTTGTGACATTGAACATCAGAAATTGAACTCAGCTTTACTCCAAAATATGTAATCTACTTAATCTAAAAAAATAAAAGGGGCGGGGAGTTTTCACACAGGACCAGGTAGGTTTGGATACACTTTTCCATTATAAAATCATTCAAAACTGCCTTTTGTTTTTACTCAGTTAATCTCTGATATTATATATTTGTAAAGAGGTATATACTTTTTCACAGCACTGTAGTGTTTTTTTTAAAAAGTAGATTCTAGTGCTAGACCAAGCCAATCCTGGAGCTGGTTCTTAAAAACAAATGTAAACATGTAAGAAGCCGATTAGTTTTTCTGCAGTCAGAGAGCCAAATCTGAGCCACGTTATGTGTTCTGACAGCAGATCACAGGGTCTCACCATTCCTGGACTGATGAACAGAATAAAGGCTGTCAATTGGCATTTTTTTAATTAAAATGTGTTAATTTATTTAAATTATTTATTGAAATTGTCTCCTGAGCGCTGCTGTTGACATGGTTTAGTTTTATGTTAAACGCAATAAGTCTGCAGCCATATACTACTGCTGCCTGCGTCATTTTCATTGGCTGTTAGAAACTTAAAGACCACCTCCAGCTCCTGATGAAAGTGGTTCTTTCTTTTGGCCCTACAAAGAGTTGCTTCTGAGATTGCAGCAATCTCTCATTACTAGAACCAAAAGCTTTCAGCAGTGGAAACAGAAATAAATGATGCGATACGAGCTCCGGATCTGGTTTAAAACTGCAACCTGTTTGGTGGAAAACTCCCAAGAAACTGTTGGCAGAGACAGTGAGACAAACAGTCAACTTCAATAAAATCTAGACTCAAGATCAGAACCTGGAAGTTGAAGCTGAGACAGTTCCATTTGTCCCCTCACGGCTGCCTCCAGTAGAAGTCGTGAGTTTTACTCCCTCTGTGTAACTTTGATTTTCAGGCCACGTCTTCAGCACACAGACTCACTTCACTTTGTATTACAACAGCAGAAGAATATGGAGATATCCACTCTAGATTTTATTTGTTTCCATGAGATAAACTGGGATCCACTGAAGAAACATTTGAATATAACAGAAGGATAAAACCTTCACTGCAGGACATGTTTAAGAGATAATGATGTGACTCTGAGCTGACTCCCTGATCTTGGATCAGCACTGAAGAAAAACGCCAAGTGATTTCATACCAGGCTCTAACAGAACTTTTAAAGACACGTCTTCTGCTCACTGTTCTTTTAAAAAGATTTTTATGGGTTTATTTTCAAACTGTATTGGTAGAAACATTTAAGGAGTATCAGTCTGTGTGGTGGGTTGTGAAAACATTCACTGTTAGCCATAAAGAAAGAACTTGTAGTTTTTATTCTCACTGCAGGTGAGATTCCTACCACTTATTTTGAAATTAAATGGCACAAGAGCTTTTACAGTTTATTTAATGTGGTTATTTACATCAAATTTTTTTTTGCATTTATTTAGAATATTCTTAATTTTGTGTTATTTTATGGTAGTTTACCCCTGCATCAGTGTCCAGAGTGACCACATGTAATGACTGACTGGATGTCTGCATCTGACCATTAAATGGTCCTGATGTCTGGGAGCTGAATACACTGTCAAAAGAAAAAACAATGTGACTGACATTTTCTTTTTTACATCTCAAATGACTTCAATCTGAAAGTTTCAGTGAGTTTGTTAAAATATCAAAATAAACTTGAAACAGAACCAAGATGTAAAAGTTTCACTTTTGGATATTTTCATCTTAAACCCCAAAACACATGAAAGAGTTGTTGACTTGTTTGGTGTGTTCAGTCCTCACAGTTAACACAGACGTACAAGTTTCAATGCAGCTGCCAAATTCTTAAAAGTTAACATATAAAGGTTTGGATCTAAAACAATGTTCATTAATGTTGAAATAATGCATGTCTGACAAATTCATACAAGATGAGAAGAGTTATACCAATAACTTATCAGATGAAATGTGCATCGGTCACAGGTCTCTCACCAGCTCTGCAGTGCTGAGTTTCTGACGATAGATGGCTCTGCTAGTCTGACCTGAAAGGCCAACTGGTCTGAAGGAAAACATGATCAAACTTAAATTAGAATTTGCATTCTTTACAAAATAATTTGAAGCAAACTTTAGTTTAGCTTTTCACTAATCAGAAAAAACCTTAAACTGATTGTTTTAACTTACACTGAGAGCTTTTATTGTTAAAATTCCTACGGTAAACCGTTAACATGATGAAACTCAGAGTTTTACAACAAAGAGACTCTAGTGCACTTTAAAACAAGAAAAGACACAAGTCAAAAATCAAGCATAGATAAAATGGAAATTTGTGAAAGTGGATTAAAAAATGATCAAATATATTTAAATTACCGAATCTTTAAAATATTTTTTGTTTAGTATCCTAGGCTCTTTTTCATGTTTTGTTTCCCATTTAATTGAACCTGTTAATATTTACTCATTTCTGGATTTTAGTTGAAGCAATGAAGCTTTTAACACTTGAATGTTTTATCACAACACGCATTTCTGACAATGAAGAAACAAACTAACAAGGTTTATTCCTGTTTTATTGTGTCCCTGTTGTTTACCTGTGTAAACATTTTCTTTGCATTTTGTTAATGTGAAAGTTCTCCACATGATGTTGCTAGCTGTCACCAGGCTGGTGTGAAACGGATGCCCATTTGTACTGATTTTAACGGGGTTTATTTCATCCTTCATTAGATTTCACCAAAACAGCTCAAACCAATTTGAGGTTTACAATGTCGCTGAAGAGAAACTTCATTCTGCCTCTGTCAAGTTAAAGCTTTATTGTCTAACACACATTATTTTAATGTGGCTCTGCACACACACATAAAACAGAAAGTTAAATCTAACTCCATTGTTTGCTTGCAGCCCCTTCTGCCTCTGTTAGTTAAACAGCTGCCAGGGTTGGGCTGGCGTGCCGCAGCAGGAGAGGGAGGAGGCGGCATCCAGCAGAAGTCCAACAATCTGCTGAGGTTCCATCCATCGCTAACGGGCAGGGGGCTATATTGTTGTGTCTGTGTGGGGGGCTGGGGTCCTGAACAGGCAGCTGTATTCACATTGTGAGCCTCTTTTACCTTCATTTCTTTACGGAGCCCTTAAACACGAGACTCTAGGCCACAGAAAAGACTTTATTCAGAGTGTCTGTAAAACTGTATTCTGTTCTATTCAAACTCTGCTGCTCGGAATGAAATGCTACTTTTTCTGCCTTCCTTTGCAAGTAAATCTGAAGCTGAATACCTTCAAACTCAGGCCATAAAAGCTGAACAAATATGAAGGGACTAAGTCCGTCACTAACACAAAGAAAAACTGTACACGAAGAAAAAAAAACACTGAATAGATTCATTAACAGACTCTGGGAAAAGTAAAGTACATGACTGAACAGAAAATGGTAGAAAAGAAATTAGTTCACCACAAACCCTTCACCTTTTCTCACATCTTACCTTCTAGATTGTTCCATGTTTCTTCTGATCTGATGGACATATGGTAAAAAAAAGAGACAGATTTAAAGACATGATGAAAAGGGAAAGAAAATCAATCAATCGATCCTCTGCAAGTCTATAAGCTTCACCCCCTTTCCAGTTGCCCTATTGACCCTGTGGTCTTTCTTTATTTCAGTTTTCACCCCCACCTGTTCTCATTCCCTCGTTCACCCTAGCTCTCTCTTTTATGTCCCATCTGCTGCTGGAGGACAAGAGCCTGGAAAGGTAGGCTGGAAGAATGGCACATCCACTCAGAAGAGATTAAGTAATTATTATGGCTTCTTTTGTGCCACAACAAAAGAGAGATTATGCGTCTGCTGTCGATGCTGATAAAGTTCTGTTTAATGTACCTCATCATGGCCATTATTTTTAGGAAGCAACTGTGATTCAATCAGTGACTAAGAGAAGCAAACATCTTCATCATATATCTTAGTTAGATTTTTATTCCCTTGGAAACCAAAACATGTTTCTCATTGTTGTATTTCAGAATGCTAATAAAGTTAAACTCAGTGTGAAGACAGAAGAAAGAGAGCAGTTTCTAGAACAACTGCTGCCTCAGATCACAGGGTTTTTACTACTATTTGTCATATAAAACCTGTTACCAGGACGGCTTTCTTCTACCTGCCTAACGTTGATAAAATTAGGAGCATTCTGACCCAAAGTGATGCATTTATAACGTCTAGGCTCGACTATTGTAATTCTTTATTATCAGGATGTTCTAATAGTTCTGTTAAAGGCCTCCAGCTGATCCAAAATGCTGCTGCCAGAGTTCTGATGAGAGTTAGAAAGATAATATTTTTCCTGTTTTAAAATGTTACTTCTCACATATAAGGATCTAAACAACCAGGACCCATCTTATATGAAAGATCTTATTGTTCCATATGTTTGTAACAGAACTGCAGGTCCGCATCTGGTTCCTAAAAGTAAAATAGGAGGAAGAGCTTTCAGTCATCAGGCTCCTCTATGTGGAACAACTTGGCAGACACCCTGTGCAGCTTTAAGAATAAACTTAAAACTTTCCTTTATACTTCTAGTTAGGGTTAACTTAAGTTAGCTTTAGGGTCCAACCATTCTGTGTTTGTCTGTATTTCTGTCATCTCAGACCAGAAGGTTTGTCCTGGTTCTGGTTCTGCAGGTTTCTTTCTGTTAAAAATGAGTCGTTCTGTTTCCAGTTTATGCTACTCATGCTACTGATGAATCAACCCAATCAGCTGCCGCTTTACATAGAAATCTATTTGCTATGGTTACTATCGTCAGTTGATTGAAATGTTTTCATTAATCTATCTTTGAATCCAGATTATTGATGAAAACTGGACTTGTTATTTCTGTAAAGTGCCTTGAAAGGACTTTGTTATCAACTGCTGCTGTGTAAATAAAACAATTGAATTTGTCCTTTTGTTTTTTGTTTTTACTGACTCTGGCTAAATACATAAAAGGGAATTAAAGGGACATAAGGCAAGATTTGTGAAAAACTACACATGCATTTCCAGTTTATTCAATGCTAATGGGTCATGAAGCATTAAAAACCCAAAATAACGAGGCCATCCGCATATATGTCTGTTGCCTTGGAAACGCTGTGTGCTACATAATGCGCTGCAGTTCGACGTCCGAATTTCCCGCGCAGTTGTAGGGATGTGACGTAAATTGACGCTGCATGCGCGTTGCCGACAGCTCTTGAACAGGAAGAACTTGGCCGCCGTGGACTTGGATTCAAACACTGAAGGTATACTTATGGATGTTTCTGCAGCCAGCAAACGACCTGCATCCACTCTCATCCCCCAAAAAAGTGGCACCACGAAGAAAAAAAAAGACTTTATCAGCGGCATCTCGTGAGTCTAAAAAAAAACATGACCGAAGCCGGGCAGGCTTAAATATTGAATATGCGTTCGGTTCATGGAGGGAACTTCAGCTGCATTTGGGAGTGAAAACGGATGCTGACATGGCTCATTTCCTTGTGACCAGGTGAGAAAACATTATAGGTCGTGTTTAGAGCCTGATACAGTATGAAAATGATGAGATCAAATCAAATAACAGAGTGGAGAGACCTGACGTGAAGTATGTTAGCCTCCCCGGTGCAGTGCTGTGAAGACGAACAGTCTGTAAAGTGTCTGTGCGCGCTCCCGTGCCGGCTTGGCTGGTGGCTGCAGTTAGCCACAGCGCCTGTCGCGGCAGCACTGAGTCAGATTTTGTAAAGCTGCCTTAAGTTCCTTTAAATATTTCCACTTGAAACAGAAAACTACTGGAAGTAGTAGAACATTTGAGTAAGGGTGGATTTAGATTAGATTAGATTCAAATGTATTGTCATTACACATGTACAAGTACAAGGCAACAAAATACATTGTAAATAAAGGACATAAATATTCAAACACTGATTTGTTATTTTGAAATAACATTTACATTGTCAAGTTTCCATAGTTGTGTAGATTTGTCCGTTGCTTAAATAATCCCGGTGCCTCAGACGTATCAGTCTGTTGTAACAAGCACCATCTCGTCTCTTGTTGTGCACTGAAGCGACATCACGGCAAAGGATGCCAACTAACTTAAGAAAATCCTACAAAGGCTGAGTTTGATGTCAATCACAAACAATAACTCCCAAAATCTCCAAAAAATATCTTAAGGGCTGCTACAGCAACAGACTCACCCACCCAAAATGTTCAAAAGACGATAACATAGTTCATTCCCACCTGCTGCCATCAGACTTTACAACACGTCCACCATCATTAGACCTGAGGATACGGACCAGGAGAAGAAGAAGACATCAATCTGATCCTTATATAATCAAATATTTGTACAATGCTGTGACAAACTCATCCACATATTTAACATTTCAATGTTTACTTTATTGTGTGATCATCTTACTCGAACACCCCACCTTACCTTGAACTACATCTCAACTTTTCTTTCAGGTTTTTAGAATTGACAGTTTCAAAGTGCCACAGTTGGAGTGACGATGGGAACTCATGATAAAGACTGTGTTTCTATTTACTTCCTTTCAAATCCACCTTGAAAATCCCTCCTCTTCCACTTAACAGTGTGCTAGTAAAAGTCTTTGTATCCATTACTCCAAATGTTCTGTATCTCCTTCTCTTACATTAATCTTAAGCAGCAGTAAAAGTTGTTAAAACCTATTTTTGGATGCCCATTTTGTCACTCTTTAGTTTTTTAGTAATAAAACTCTGAGAAAAGAGATTATCAGTGGATTTAATTTCTTTTATGACACAATCAAGTTGTTCTCAAAACCGAGGATCCCATTTTCTTTCAGATTAGTATTTCCTGCATAAAAAAAAAAAAATCATGAATTCTTTCTAAGAAAATAATCTGACCAAAAATGCCTGGCAAGAAAAAATAAAATACAAAAGATCAAAATAAAAACAATAATAGAAAAATACATTTTGACCTTTAAAAATTCTGATTTCTCAACTTGGAACAAGAATTATGAAGCAGAGACTCATGATTCTGTAAGAGAACTGTCAAACTACAGAACACAACAACAGAGATCCCACAAGTAAAAAGAAGTAAAATCATTTCAACTTGGCTGCATAGTGTATACTGTACAGTATTTTTGACTTTAAGCAGTGTAGTTCGGGTCCATCATTTAACCCTTTGAGTTCAACCATAAATTTCCTGAAAGTTCAACTGAAATAACTGTGAAAGATTTCTGTTACACAACAATATCTCAGAGATGATAGAAACCAATCAACCAAATTACATGCATACATGTGAGACTGCATGTGTGCACACACAAACACAACACCACACCCCACCAGACACCCATTCCACACCTCCTTTTGTCCTGCGGCAGACTGCAGGCCAGAACTGCAGAAGTGGCCACAACAGGCTAACGTCTCCCCTGAGGGCCCACGAGGGTCAGATGTGCTGCAGCTCCCCTTTTCATTCTCCTCCGGGTCCTTGGGGAGAAGGATATCCAAGCTGCTGAGATGAGGCAGATGCTGCTCTCTCAAAAGTGATGGGAGGTCTGAAGCGTGGGGATTGATATGACTCGTCTTATGTTCCCATGCCCCATGGCGCATGCATGTCACACTCCTACAAGTAATACAGACAACAGCAGCAGAGAGAGAGCAGTGTCCATCTGCTCTCCCTTCAAAGAGACTCAAACATCCGTCTCCACAGAGAGATCAAGAAGATACTGTCCATCGTCTCAACACGCTGTACGTGTCAACTGGTCACACATTCATATTCAAGATTAGAGACAAAAATCACAAGTGTGAAATAAGGATTTTATTATTACGTCACATTTATGAAAATGTACCTTCATTCATTAATTAGGAAAAAATGTGGAAATGTCCAAAAAATATACAGAAATGAGTTTTTTTCAGTAACTGTATGATGGTTATGACATAAAATGTTGACATGTCAGCTGCATTTCAAATTATTTGAACATAATTTAACTGACCTGAGGAACTGCCATCATTTAAAAATGTCCTTGTTTTAAAAAAAACTTCTGATTCATCAGTACGGCTGTTATTGGTTTACTTGCATAGAAGCTGCCATACTAGACCGAGTCATGATACACAGGTGTCTGCCAATCATAAGGTTTGTTGTTCAATCCCACCTTTACCCTCCACATGTTGAAGAGTCTATAAGAATGACATTGGGCCCCATGTAGCCCTTGATTTACAAGTTGTTGTTTGAGAGTGTGTGGGTGAATGTTACTTCAAATCAAATCAAATTAAACTTTATTTGTAAAGCACTTTTTGTGCAAAATTGCAGTGGTACTTTACAGGATAAAAACATAAGTAACTCCACATATGTCAACCCCCCCATCCAACCCCCAT
>SSNP01000001.1:12623857-12634397 GCA_006937955.1 Pachypanchax playfairii | reverse complement strand
GTGTAAAACACCCTCAGAACAACATTTAGGGACAGAAAAACGAATGATAAAAAGGACAGTAGGCCGAACACAGATGAGCCAGGTAAGGTAGGAAAACACCATCAGGGGAGCCATCTGCACCGGCAGCAGCAGGTCAGCAGCAACAGTAAGGCGCCGACCATGAGTGTCCAGAGGAGGGAACGCCAAGACCCCCATCTCCATCCAAGCGCTGCAGGGAAGACCCACTGCCCCTGAGGCAGAGGGCTCCCACAGAGGAAACACTGGAAATAAAAAAAATAAAAATAAGTATGCAAATAAATAGATAGATAGATAGATAGATAGATAGATAGATAGATAGATAGATAGATAGATAGATAGATAGATAGATAGATAGATAGATAGATAGATAGATAGATAGATAGATAGATAGATAGATAGATAGATAGATAGATAGATAGATAGATAGATAGATAGATAGATAGATAGATAGATAGATTTAAAATTAATTAACCTAACCTTAATTAACTAACCCTAACCCTATTAATTAATACAATCCTCAGGAAAAATATGATTAATGTTACATGGAAGGGTTAACAGTTAATCTAGAAAGCTCAGTTGTTTGGCTAATTGTTTGAAGACAGTATAATGGACAGAGCAGTGGACGCTTCTGAAGCTCATTTCCAGATAATTTTGCCTTTAAAGTCAGTTGTTTCTTCAGTCACTGTGACTGAGTCCATCATATAATCCTGGTGCTTCAAAGAAATTATATAAATAAGGACCAAATAAATGTGTATCATCTTGAATCTCTTTTTAAATTGAGATTTTAAATTTGAGATTTAAGTTTGAAGAACTACAACTACTACTACTACTACTACTGTCATTTAGCAGACGCTTTTATCCAAAGCGACTTACATTGAGAGAACATACAAGCAAGAAATCAAAGAGAAGGAAACAATATAAGGAGGTGGACTGTTTGGAGTCCAGTTTAATTCCGACGCTGATACATCAAGTGTATCAATTTTTTTTTTTTTTGTAGAGATAAACTCCCAAATCGCTATCATAAATCATAAATTAATCCTACATTAAGACTGAAAGTGTTCTTTAAAGAGGTGAGTCTTAAGTCTGCTCTTAAAAGTAGGTGCCGACTCTGAGGATCGGACCGAGTGAACTGCACGTCCTCTCCTCTGACATATTTCAAGTTGGTCCCTCTTCACTGTCTTGTTTTGCATCAGGGAAGCGTGCCTCTCATCAGGGGGTGAGGTGGGGGGGGTCTTTAGCCACGCGTCCCCCTTCTCTCATTTTAATATCAATGGGCCCCCAAACTCCTCACACACAACTCAGTTACATCGTAAAATGTCAAACGAAGGAGTGAAAAACACTGAAAACATGCAACACGTGGGGATATGAGTGATTTTAAAAACTATTACAAACTTTTTGACATTTCGTTTGAGTTTAAGCCTTTTATGTCTTTTTTAAACACACACACACACACACATATATATATTAAATAAGGTTGAATCAGCTCAGCTGTATTTGGAGGCAGTTTAGGTGTATTTACGTCAGCGACAGGTGCTAGACCCGATAGCACTTCCTCCTGAATCAATAAGGGCCCAAAGGTTTGTCTTAAGCGCGCGCGCTGTGTGCTGACGCCTCGGGGACAGACAATAGCCGCGGGTTTAGTCCAACATGCACCGTTGATTAACATACAGCTGTTCGCATGAGATCCAGACAAAGGCAACACGATAGTCCAAACCTTCCAAGACCCCCTTTGCCTTTACACACGCGCATGCACACGCAAACACTTCCCCACCCCCACCCACTCTCTCTTGAGGATGAGGAGAACAACAGAGTGGGTCTGAATGAACGCCAGAAGGTTTTCTCCCGGATCTGCCCACTTCTTTGTCACCTCACACGCGTCAGGTTGATTATAGTGTTGAGAGGAAAGAGAAAAGAACTGAGAGCCGCCCTTCCTCCTCTGAGTTTGTTCAGAAAGAGCAAAATCCCAAAAGTTTCCTCCTGGATAAGAAAAGGTTTCTAATATGGTTGTTAGATGAACTTTGCGAACTCCCAGATGAGAAGAAGTGTGCGTTCAGAAAAGGACAATAAAAATCTGTTTTTAGATCAAATTTTAAATCAAACTTATTTATGATGAAGTCCGTTTTATGTTGACTCAGAATGGGATCATGTGAAGCACGTGGCAGATCAGACCTCTGACCTGATCACTGATCACCTGTCGCGCAGTTATCTGCACTGCGCCAGCTTGTTATGCATATTCCTTCCAATTTAGGCCCAGATGTAACGTGGGTTTTCCAAATCCCCGAGCAGCTCCGGGGGATCAAGCTGGTCCTGGGCGTCTGCTGAAGCTCCGCCCCTCTGCCGCTGACGCGTGGCGGAGCGGGTATAAAAGCTCTGTGCGCCTTTACGCACCAGAACCCAAACAAGTCAGCAACAACAGCTCAAGAAGAGCAAGTAGGGGACCACCAAGTGGATTTAGGGCACACCAAAAGGATAACAGACTTCACAGTGATGCAAATTTGAAAAAAAAAAAAAAACTTTCACCTTTTTCTAAAGTTTTTTGGCAACACTGTTGCGCACGTTATATGCGGGTATTTAGTTAAAATTATAAAATAGACATCGATGAAAAATGGCGCAACTACCCCTGAGATACCTCCTGGTTATGACCTTAGTGCACGTGGTAAGTTGGTTTCGCGTCCTCGTGGCCTCCTTCTCCTCGGTAAATTCTAACCGTCGCTCTTCTGCTGTAGGTTTTCTCTTCCGGCGTGTTCGAGCTGAAGATTCATTCCTTCCACACGGCGCAACGCATCTGCAGAAGACACAGAGACTGTCACATATTCTTCAGAATCTGCCTGAAACACCCAGAGGACGTTATTTCAGCAGAGCCGCCGTGCACGTTCGGTACCGGACACACCAATGTGATTAGGGCGGATCACACGTCAATCTCCAGCAGCGCTCCAATCAGAGTGCCTTTCCACTTCAAATGGCCGGTAAATACAAAGTCAACTAATGCTTAACTGTTTCACTTCTTTATGAGTGTGTAAGATGCATTGCGTTAAAGAAACGCTGTTCTTCTGTTCCAGGGGACTTTCTCTTTGATCATTGAAGCCTGGAACGCAGAATCACCCACAGAATACACAGGTAGTTGATTTGAATGACAGGTGCCAATTTCTGGTCAGATTCTTTAAAAAAAAATAACAAACAAACAATAACACCGACCTCATTCTCATCAGCAGACAACCAAAACAACCTGGTGAGCCGTCTGGCGACCCGGAGGAGACTTGCTATTGGAGAAGACTGGTCCCAGGACGTTCACTTCGGCGAACAGAGCGAGCTGCGCTACTCCTATCACGTCTTCTGCGACGAGTACTACTTTGGAGATGGATGCGCAGACTACTGCAGGCCGAGAGACGACACGCTGGGCCACTACACCTGCGACGAAGAAGGGAACCGCATCTGTCTGGAGGGCTGGAAAGGAAACTACTGTTCTGAGCGTGAGTACAGATTGTTCTACACTAAAATGTAAAGTGCGCCTTGATGAAAAGAACATTCTGAACGCACATGACTGGAAGTAAACTCGTGGTACAATTGACCTAACAAAAGAATTTATTTTACGTGGGATGATGAAAAACTGAAAGAGTAAATATAGAATATAAAATTTGTTGAATGGAGAAGCGACAAAAAAACAAGTTTAAACATGTTTAAGTGTGAAATACATCCAGTTAAAAACAGCATTTTTGAGAACTGCATCTGAAATTATCTTCATGAAAACATTTTGATTAAAATATGATGGACTAGCTGTTCTGTACAGTGTTTGATCGGCCTTTTGTTCTGCCGCAATAATAGAGAGCACTTCGGCCTGTGAGTGACAGCTTGTGTGTGTGTGTGTGTGTGTGTCTGTGTGTGTGTGTGTGTGATGTAAAGAAGATAAAAGAAATCGTTTTTCTTCGGCTGTGTGCCTGCCAGCTGCTTGGCTTAATATTTAACCAAAAGTGAAGTCTAGGACAGTGCTGGGTTCAGACAGGGGGCCCTCTGTGTGTGTGTGTGAGGGGACTTCTCCATTGTATTCACACATCCTCCCCTCTTTCTCTTCTCCAGCCATCTGTTCTGCAGACTGCAGTGAGAAACATGGCTACTGCGAGGCCCCAGGGGGCTGTACGTGTCGCATGGGCTGGCAGGGCCCCTCCTGCAGTGAATGCGTCCGCTACCCAGGCTGCCTCCATGGAACGTGCACTCAGCCATGGCAGTGTAACTGTCAGGAGGGTTGGGGGGGCCTCTTCTGCGACCAGGACCTCAACTACTGCACTAATCACAAGCCCTGTGCCAATGGAGCTACCTGTACTAACACAGGTCAGGGTAGCTACACCTGCACATGCCGGCCCGGTTTTGGTGGTACCAACTGTGAACTGGAAACCAACGAGTGTGACAGCAATCCCTGCAAGAATGGAGGCAGCTGCAATGTGAGTGTAGATTCCTTGTAGAACATTTTAAGTCCTGATAAAGAACAACATTTTACCTAGTTACCTAGTTAAATACCACAGCTGAAGGACTGGAGGATTTTAATTATTAATCCCCAAGAAAATGGACAAGTTATCCCTACAAAATGGTGAAGTAGGGCCAAAGATCTGGACTTGGTGTTTCATAAAAGTGAAAGACAATAGAACAATATTGCCAAGAAAGTTTAAATAGTGTTATTAAAACTACACTAAACTAAGGCAGCTTAAATTGTACAATTAAAATGAACGAAATAGGATGATGTGATTTTTTTAATATTCTCACTGCAGTTCCCTATCAGTGCTTTAGATTTGATACATTAAAAATATGTCAAACTATTCAAGTTCAGCTTTTGCAGGTACTTACTGAATTTTAAACCACACAGTTAAAACTAAGCTGACTTTTTTCTTTTCAACTGTTCACTGTCTCTAGGACCTGGAGAATGACTACTCATGCACCTGCCCGCAGGGGTTCTACGGTAAAAACTGTGAGATTATAGCCATGACTTGTGCAGATGGTCCCTGCTTTAACGGTGGCACCTGCGTGGAAACAATGACTGGAGGCTACACCTGTCGCTGCCCTCCCAGTTACACCGGCTCCAACTGTGAGAAAAAGCTGGATCGCTGCAGCAACAGACCATGTCTGAATGGTGAGTCCACATGGATCACTTGCCTCTGGCGACATCTTGTGGCTGAAATGTGAATTAGTAGATACGTGTCTGTGTTGGTACTCGTGTTGAAGTACATACATGTACCTGTAGTTAACACTTGTTATTGTTGTTTTTAAAGAGGGTACCCCTTGTCTCTTGGATGCTGAGCTTAGTATTCCTCTCTTCTACAGGTGGTGACTGTTTGGATCTCGGTCAGAGTATCTTGTGTCGCTGTCAGCCAGGTTTCACTGGTGCCAACTGCCAGGTTAACGTTGATGATTGTGCCTCAAGTCCCTGTGAGAATGCTGGAACCTGCCAAGATGGTGTGAATGACTATACCTGTTCCTGTACCCTGGGGTATACTGGCAAGAACTGCAGCGTGCGCTCAGATGCCTGCGGGGCACGTCCATGTCAGAATGGTGGCACGTGCTTCACACATTTCACTGGGCCTGTATGCCAGTGTCCCAAGGGCTTCATGGGTCCAAGCTGTGAGTTCACACTTCAGCCCAGTTTCAAACCTGCACTGCGCCAAGCCTCCAAGTCTTCCTCCTCCACCACCCTCACTGTTTCATGCCTTCTGGCTGTTTTGATCCTGGTTCTGGTTGCAGGCATTCTCTTCCTGAGGAGAAGGAGGAGAATGGAGGGAAGGAAGCAGCTGAGTGATATTGCAGTTTACAACGATTTGGAGACGGTTAACAACCTGGGGGGCAGTGAGAGAGAAGCATTCCTCAGTCCAAACGGCCTGTTTAAGATCAGTAACAGCACAGCTCGGCTCAGCCTTGCCCTCTGCCCTGACAGCAGGTCTGGCTACAGGAACAACCCTGTGGAGAGCAGCCTGGCAAGAGGGGAACATCAGGGCTTCATGTGGAGGGACGAGGCCATGTTAGGCTCTGGAGCTGGGCTCAGATAAAACAAGGAGAAACATGGATGTTCAAACAGGGAAGAAACATTATAGCACTTGTTGCTTCTCTCTCCTCATACAGAGAGGAGCAAAAATACAAGCTGAAAGACACGCGACGTCACTGTAAAAAGCTCAATTCTGACAAATGAACTATTGTAATAAAGAAGATTTACAACATTTTTAGAGAAGATTTGGGGCTATGCTTTTTTATGTTTAAGACCCAAAGACACAGATAATGTGATTAACTGTTCATAGGACCTACAACACAAGCCAAATACAAGAAGTCACAACAACTTTGGAAAATATGCTCAAATACCTTCACAGAGCAGTTCTCTCAAATATTTTTTTTTTTTTTTAATGCATGACTTTTGTTTTGCTTTTCAATCTTCCTTTGACCATTATTTCCTTATTGTGCGCACCATCATTTTTTATTCTTTATATTATTTATTTATTTGAAAAGGTGTGTTTATGATTTTACATTGACTGTCACAGATGTAAAGATATATTTATATGATGTTGAATGAGAAACAATGCTTGATGTTGTCTCTGGATGTTTAATGGATTGTGAAATATCCCAAAGATACGCTTTTGTGGGGATAAATGGAAAATGTTCTGTATCTGCCATGTCCTTAAATTAGTAACCTATTTGATTCTGTTCTCATGTGCCATTTTGTGTTCATGCCAAAGTTCACTTTATGTTACTTCTTTTCCATTCATATTATTTAAGTTCATCATGTTGTGTTTGTGATGTGAAATAAAAGATTTGTTTTAAAACAGTTAGTGCTCTGATTTACCTGATTTACATACTTGTAATGTCTACAGCCTGGTGAAGCGTTCAGAGGTGGGCGAGAAGCGGGGGTCATACCTGGACAGGTTGCAAGCCCATTACAGGGTCATATGAAAGCAAGCTTGATCTGCTTATAGGCCAACAGGAAATAACTACACTTTGCAATAATGTTAAACCAAGTGAGAACAAATTGTAACACAATAGTTAAAGATTCCTAAAAGTCGTCATTGTTATTTTTACGAGCTACAACAACATTTAATTTCCCTTCAGAGATAAATAAAGTATTTTTGATTTGATTTAATTAGATGTTTGCATGTTTAGTTACTGGCATTTGATTAATTACACCAGGTTAAGGAAGCCATCACCTAACAGGTAAGACTTGTTGAACAGGAAACACAGTTTTGCCATGGTAATACTAATGCCTGGAGTTTAATTCAGTCATTTTAGTGATCAGCGTTCACCATTCCTGTAACTAGTAAACCAGAGGTTGTACATGCTGAGCATGTAAGTGCATACTTTAGTTGCAGGTGAGTAGCTGAACAAACAGGCTGTGGATTAGTGGTAGATCACTGGGTTTGGTCAAAAGGCAAAAGCATTTGACTTAGTTACTATTTATTATGATGATAAGTTGCATCACAGAGGGAAAAAAAAAATCCCGGAAATCTGTTTAACAGAAAACACATGGCTCATATGTGAAAATATGTGGTTTCAACATGTAAAACACATGTAAAACATAAATTCTGCACATTCTTCCCTGTTTGGAGAGTTTAAATATGATCACACATATGTGAAAATCATGATGTTTAATAGGTGGACTGAGATGTTCTGTGCTCAATCTCTCTGACATGTTTTAGAACCTTTATTTGTTTCCATCTTAACATTTATTGAAATGTTAGAAACTATTTAAAATAGCTAGAGGAAGTTGAGCATGTACATACAAGAGTTATGCTATATTTATATCAGGATTCTGTTTAAAATCTAAGTAAAGGCAGCCTAAAGTTCTTTGTTCTATTAGAACCTCGATGGAACAGGATCCTGGATGTCTGAGCCGGCGGGTCTGTGATTGTTCTTTTACTTTCATTTGAAACCGGTGTGACTTCATTCCAAAAAGAGGACAGTTAAGAAGCAAAATTCCGACAAGAGTGTTTCAAACATCGACAGTATTTGTGCGTAAATATTCAGAGTTTTGTAGTCGAGGGGCCACCGCCGGTTCCCAGCGCCTCCCTGCGTTTCCATCTCCTCCCTCTGCTCCCAGCAGCGCCTCTCTCTGTTTCCACAAAACAAAAGGCGACAAACGAGTCGGAGGAGTTCACTGCAGGAATGGCGAGCGACAGCATCAGGACGAAGCCGGAGGAAAATGATGAGACCGATTTGGAGCCGTTTGAAGAGCAAGGGGGGAACATCCCGAAGAGACATGCCCGGGTCACAGTGAAGTACAACCGGAAAGAGCTGAAGAAGCGACTGGACTTGGAAAAGTGGATCGACGAGAGTCTGGACCAGCTGTACCAGGGTCAGGTAGGTGTCTTAAAACGAAAGGAAAAAGCTTTCTGCATCCTACAAAATATGGAGCGAGATATCCCCCATAACATTAAAGTTAAAAATAAAATGGACATGTATTTTAAGTATGCTTAAAATTAAATTCTGTGGTCTCTGAGGTGTTGATGTGGTGAGGAGGAGGAGGAGGAAGAAGAGGTCTGGTTTCCCTCATAAACTCTGTGGTCACGTGGTCCAGGGCAGATCTGTATCTGATTTGGGGTTCCTGCCCTTACATGGGCATTATGGGACAAGGACAGAGAGGTGACTGAAGGCGAAGAGGAAACGAAGAGGTCTCAGGAGAATCAAACTATGTACATCTGGCTGCAGAGGCAGCAGGAGAGTTTCTCAAACAAAACATGAATAAGGAATGATGTGGTTTTTCGCGTGCAGCTCAGATGATTTGTATTGTCAGAGAGGATTTAGTTTTAAGAAAACAGAATCCAGATTACAGCAAGAAGGCAGTGCTGCAAAGGACAAATGAGACCTGTTCTCTTAATCCGCACTTTACAAACAGTCTGTTCTACTGAAGATGCAAACAATCAACTCAATCTGTTGGTGGTAAAAAGGCCAGAACATACTACATTTTCACAAGTAAAACAAGTGTTTCTTTAATTTATTTGAGAAGTTCCAGTTTTAGTGTGTAGCGATGAAACGCAGGTTTGTGGAACTGGAGCCAAGAACAACATGATCCTGTGGAAGAAGAGCAGTCCAGCGGTGTGGACGGCTGGGTGACTGTTCCTTCTCTCAACACATACAATGGTTGTTTGTTTAAACAGAGCTGGACATTGTTTCTGTATTATGCAAACTTATTGCTCTGCAGTCTCCTGACTCTAAATGTACAATCAAAAAAACATGAGCAGGCTCAATATGCAGTAGCGTTCAGATGCTGTTAAAACTATTGGTGTTAACTGTAAAGTGTTAGACACAAAGAGGAAAACTCATGTAAAATGTCCAAACTCACACTAACACATGTAGTTTTATAACGGAGCAAATGTCTCTCTTTTTGGTATTAAAGAATTTTTGGAAGTCATCAAAGTAAGTAAGTAAAACTTTTTATATACTACCTTTCAAGATAAAAATCACAAAGTGCTTCACGTTAAAAGAACAGTGTAACATACAAACAGATAAAAACGTGATAAAAATAAGTTTAAAAAGATGCATTTTTAAAGCTATACTGCGTAACTTCTTTCGCCCCCTAGTGGAATTTTGCGTTATTACAACAATGATGCTGGGGCTTCCATATGACGTAAGAGGAAGAGGTAATTATTGTATTTTTTATTTATTTTCCGCAGAAACGCAAATAGCTTATTACAAACGGGAGACAAGGTGCCTGCTAATTTGTAACTGACAGGTTAGTGAATGATCTCCTGCTACGAGACTCTCCGCTCGTCCTCCCCCTCCCTTTTTGTTGTGATGTAAAAGACGTAATTTCCTGCGCGCCAGCGCGGGAATGTAGCCGGTCGACACGCAAAGTAAAAATGATATATATTGAAAAATACCATGAGATGTTTGAGGAGCCGATCGGCTCAATCTGCATTGTGTCATCTCCTCTAATAGTGGCTTGGCTGAAACGGACATTCACGGACATGTAAAAGTTACGCACTATAGCTTTAAGTGGGTTTTTGAAAGTGATCACCAAAAGTCAGAGCCGTTAAAAATATCCAAACTAAGCTACATCAAAGCAACCAGTCAAATTAAAAAAACAACCTAAAAACCTAAAGGGCAAATTTAAGTACAAGGTTAGATGACTTCAAACCAATAACAATCTCAGTATCAATATCCCAGTATCTGATTTTAATGTGAATAAAAAAATAATAATAGCTATCAGGCTGTAAAGGACTTGAATCAGCTGGTGTTTATTACCTGGGCAGGTAACCACCCCATCACAGGCCTGACTGAGCAGTCCTGATTCATGTTTATGGGAAATCAATTTTCAGTTCAACTCAATTAATTTTTATTTCTAAAGCACCAATTTATAACAAGGTCATTTCAAGGCACTTTATAAAAGTATAACGTCAACAGGAATTAAAACATTTCACCAGCTGATTGGGTTCAGTTCAACACAATCCCCCATCTTGATCTACGCAGAGCAATTGAAGATGGGAGAGGAAGGAAGTTAAGTTAATCCATTCAGCAAATATTCCAATAAAAGCTAAGAGATGTTAAGAAGCAAATATTT
>SSNP01000001.1:12571357-12616357 GCA_006937955.1 Pachypanchax playfairii | reverse complement strand
CTGATTTTTAAAGAATTTATTTGCAAATTATGGTGGAAAATAAGTATTTGGTCAATAACAAAAGTTAATCTCAATACTTTGTTATATAGCCTTTGTTGGCAATGACAGAGGTCAAACGTTTTCTGTAAGTCTTCACAAGGTTTTCACACACTGTTGCTGGTATTTTGGCCCATTCCTCCATGCAGATCTCCTCTAGAGCAGTGATGTTTTGGGGCTGACGCTGGGCAACACGGACTTTCAACTCCCTCCAGAGATTTTCTATGGGGTTGAGATCTGGAGACTGGCTAGGCCACTCCAGGACCTTGAAATGCTTCTTACGAAGCCACTCCTTCGTTGCCCGGGCGGTGTGTTTGGGATCATTGTCATGCTGAAAGACCCAGCCACGTCTCATTTTCAATGCCCTTGCTGATGGAAGGAGGTTTTCACTCAAAATCTTACGATACATGGCCCCATTCATTCTTTCCTTTACACGGATCAGTCGTCCTGGTCCCCTTGCAGAACAACAGCCCCAAAGCATGATGTNACTGAGCGATAGGACTGAAAACAGAAACAACCACCCTGGAAAAGTTTGGAGGCCAAAAAGTTAATCTGTTAAAACCTCTTAAAGCCCCAGTGCACTAAAAATGTTTCATTTTGTATCTGCTGATTGTCTGGTAACTGCGTTTTGGGCTCAGAACAAACCTTATGTAAAAACACGGTGCCTGAGTAAATGTATTTTGGGGATTAAACAGAAATTCTGACGTGTTAACCGAGTTATGTATTTGGTTATAGGCCAACAAAATCTTTGTTAGAAGAATGTTTACTGTTTCACCTGTTTTTTGATACAACACTAACCAGGTTTGTCCAACAGCAAATAAACATATTTATCCAAATATCTTCCTCAATCTGGATGATCTTTTCAGGTTCTCAGCAACGTATTCACAGCAGTAGTAGGAACGTATTGGGCTCCCCATTACATGAGGGTGAGAGTGATACATACATGACAGTTCTGAGCCTCTACAAAACCTTTGTAGATGATGTTGTTGTGGTTTAATACATAATAATTTATATAGTGCCAAAAATGTCAGTTCAAGGCAGTATATTAAAGTCCATGGTGCATGAGGGAAAGTGGTTCCAGGAGTTAGAAGTAAACCGTGGGGGTCATTATGGTTGTGGGAATCAACTGCAGACATTTAGACCTGGTCAGGGAACATAAGAGTGTCTCAGGGAGGAGGGAAATAGACAGGAAAACATATGTTGTGAGTACAAAGAGCACAACCGAGTCATGATTGCCTAAACAAGTTACCCAAATGTGAATTGGGGTTGAACGTAATGTGTCGAGGGCCTAAAACAATGTTGTTTTTTAGCGTCGTCATTCATTCCTTCAGTATTTAAAATTATGTTGTTTTGTTACGCAGTGCATTAATTAAATTCTAGTTCTAGCAAATAATGAAAATGAACGAAGTACTGGTTTTATATTTGGCTGTCATTGTGTTGGGGCTTTGCTTTGTTTGGCCCTTTGTCATTTAAGCTTTTATTGCTCTTTTTTTAGTTGTTGCAATATTTTGTTAGATTTTTAGTTTATTGTATTCACTCCGTTGATGTTATTCAGTCCCTTCTTGCATTTACTACATCCATTTCTTCCATCAGTTTTCAGTTCCTGTCATTTAGTCTCACACACCTATTCTTCATTGTCTCCTCAGATTACCTGCCTCAGAATTAAAATTCTGCTATTTTTTTAATCTCATTGTCAGCCCAGCTGCTGTCCACTCCTTCCTGTTCTGTTGTATTTTTCTTTATTTCTATCTCTGTCATTTTCACTTTGGGTCCATCTGATGCTCATGATGAGCCAAAAACAATGTGGAATAAAATGCAGGACAGTAAACTTTTCAGCTTCCAAAACACAAAATATCAGTGGAAGAGACTTTTACCCTGATTATGAATATTTTAATTATACAAACATCACTAATGAGCTCATGAAGCATTTGTATAATAACTACACAAACAGCCCTTAGCATTCATTTTTATTGATTTATGTCAACTGCGTGGAGGAAAATCAAGGTCTGTATTTTTTTAGTGGTACCAGCAAGTATGTTTTATACTCACGTTGTCCTAAAGGCTTAAAAGGATACATGAGCTAAACTAACTTGTCTGCATGGACCTAGTTTTAGGGGGGGACACAGGGGACATGTCCCCTGCACTTTTTCAAAAGGTAGTTTTGGTCCCCTGTACTCTGCAACTGTCCAAAAACAATGTTTCGCTACATTAAACAGAGATGGGTTGAGCACTAGGACCAAGCAGAAAACGGCCGCTCAAGCTGAAGCCCGTCTCCCCTAGTTTAGCCCGCCTACCAGTTCCTCTTGTGTGATTGGCTGTTTCTGCTGTCACTCCCCCTTGCCTGTTTGCACACTGCAGACAGACAGACCGGTGTGGTGGCGAGCTAACCTGCGGTCAGGAGTGCTGTGCAACTGTCGTTTGGGTTTATGATGTCAAAGAGAAAAAAAGGCGACATAAGAGACTTTTTTAGAAGTCAAACTGTAAGTTACTCAAAGAAATGTGTTCCAGCCGTCCTTCAACACCTTCACTGGGTCCATAAAGCAGCATGTCCACCTTTATAGCCTCATCGTGTAAAAAAGCTCACAATAATAAATAATAATAATAAATAGGCAAAATTGTTACTAAGTTGGTGTGATGTTGACTCAGGTAAAACACAGAATTGGGTGATAATGTTTGGCTACATGCTTTACAACCAGTCAAACCAAGGAAAATTGGGCTTAAAAGTAGCAATAGAAAACTAAAAGAAACAATGGAGGACACAGTAAGCTGAAAGATTAGTTTTATGAAAAACACTTCTGTCCCCCCCACCTCTGAAATCAAAATTTCGTCTGTGTCTGTAAATTGTGCTCTTGTCATACTCGAGTCTGCACACTGGGTGGCAGAGGGCAACCAGAAAGAAACCAGGACCTGTTCTTCCAGCGTCTGAGGCTGCACCTCAGGAAAGTAACAGAGGGTTGCTTATCTGATTCCAGCTTATACACATGTTGAATTATGATTTGGCAAGGCAGGGAAACCCATAATACTCCAGTCTGTAAATTGGTTTGTGTGTGAATGTTGTAGCATAAAAATCCTCTGGTGGTCAGTAAGACCAGAAAATATCTGTAGAAATTCAGTCCATTTAACTTGCTGATTTAATACTTAATTTTTTTTAACTCCTTGAAATTCTAAGGCATCCACACACACCAGCCTCCATCCTTTTTGTCCTGCTTCTCTGACACTGGAACCCTGCTGAAGTCACGATGGCCTCAGACAACACAGCAGCAGCCATTCCAGTTCAGATCTGTCCACTCTGAGTCTTCCAGTGAGGGTAAATATACTGCTGATGGTGTAAGACCAGACTTTTTTAACTAAAGACCATTGACACTACATCACAACCATAGTTTATTTTCATTTCTACACAAATCAGTCACACAAGCACAAACATTTTAAATTGCTGCTCCCTCAATGGACAGTTCACACTATTAGTTTAATAAGAAAGGCCCTTAGGGTACATGTGTGTGTTGGTGGTGGTGGTGCTGGTGGGGGGGGGGGCTTTCCTCAGGAAAACATATCATCTTCCACTACAATAGAGTGTGTCAAGAAAACACAGGCAGTCCCATTGCTCTCTTGAGTCATCTTTGAGACTTGCTCTCACACTCATCAGTCTCTCACACTCTCTCACACATATACACACTCACAGCTTGGCAACTCACACGGCCAGCACACTCCAGGATGACACTGTACTGAAACACAGCAAGGTGCTGTCATCAGGTAAGTGTCCTTCTCTTAACCCTATTCTTTTAGTTTTACTGATAAAACTGCTTTGCCTTTCAAATTTTACTCTGATTTCTAATATTTCCATTCTAATTGCTTTTTACATATTCATTTTGCATGTACATGTTATTTATATTTTCTGCTCTCCAATTGTTGCATTCGAAATTCTAGAAAAGGTAATCAAAACAATCAGAGATTCAAGTTATAGGTGGGAAACAACTAGAAAACAATGATTTATATTTCTTTATGTATATTTCATATGAAGATGCTGCTTATCTTTGTGTCCACTGATGTTTTGATATTTTTGAGAGGCTAAGAAAAATGCAAAAAAAAAGAGTTCCCTTGTAATTATCCTTGAAAAGGTTATTCAGCTATCAGGGGAATAGAACTTTGTATGTAAGTGTTTATGTGGGCACGTAAATATCAGTGGACACAAAAGGATGTAAACATGTATGATGTTTTCCACATAAATACCTCCTCTGCATCTGAAGTCTTTTAAAAATCATATCAATATAAAAGCCTTTTTCTTGCATGCAATTAAAAACATTTTAGATAATGCCGGAAAATTATGTTTAATGAGTTGTCTGTAAAGTCTGTGTCATGACTTCATATTCTGATTTTGCTCCTGTCATGTTCCTAATTTGGAACCTTCAGTAGAATTTATTTGGGATAAAACTGACACTGTTTTTTCTCTGATTCATGATGGAAAACTAATTTTTTTGCGTTAAGAAATAATCTGATTGCAGGATAATGATATAATTAAAATGACAAAATTATTATTTAGACGTGAACTGCCAGCTCGGTTGTTCTTTATATACATGATTGTGGATTTTACTTCTCAGATGTTGCTTTGGGAGCATAATGAAATGAAATGAAATGAAATGAAAAATACTTTATTTATCCCAGAAGGGAAATTCAACAATAATTGGAGGGGAAACTGTTAAAGAATATGTAAAAAGACAGTGTGGGTAATTTTTTGTAAATGATTCGGAGAGAGCTCTGAAAAAAAAAAACTGATATCAGTTGTAGATTCAAGTTGATACTATGAACTTAAGCATTGTTAAACTTTTTTATGTTTGCACGTTCTCCCTTGTGTCTGTGTGTTTTCCGTGGCAGCTCCAGTTTCCTCTGCAGTCCAGAGACACACATGTTAAGTTAATAACTGATTCTCAAATAGCAAAAGGTAAAAATAGATAGATCAAAGATTAAAAGAAAAGAGCTTGTGTTGTTGTTTGTCTGTGTGATAACCGTGTAACTTCTTCAGGCGATACTGTCGCACACTCAGTCTCGGATGTGACAGGAGTCTGTGTTCTTTTGGAACAGGGAGTTAACTGATGTAGTAATTGTTTAACACTGTTACTACCATTTCATTTGTTGACTGACCAGTTTGACATTTCTTTGGATTTTCACCAGAAAGATAAAAAAGTCAAATAAGATAAAAAAAATGACTGTGAAAGACTACTGGAGAATCACACTATTACATGTACTTTAGAACACAGTTATTTTACTTCTACATTCAAACACAGAAAACAAATGGCTGATTAAAATAAAAAAATAAAATAAAATGTCTGAAGGAGTTCCATATAGAAAAATGTACTCAGTATTGTTGTCTGGAATCTCAAAACCTGGATAATCAACACCTTTATCACATACAGTTTCATTTGCTTTGCATTAGGTTTCATATAACTGACATCTGAAGTCAAGATTATAATTTCACTTATATGAATTGTCTTCCTTCCACTGGATGTTCAGAAAAATAAAAGACCCTAAAAGTGATTATTCTAGAAGTTTGTAAACTTTGTTATCTGCGAGACTAAAATTACAAACTAGAATGGATGTTTTGTAGAAGCTATTAGGTGCCCACACAAGCAAACAAACAAAACCAGTCACAAAGTTGCCAGATGTTTGTGATAGTTTAAAGTTTCTTTTTAAAAAAATGTTGTCATTGAACGGGGACTTTATCTTCCACATTTTTTGTTTTGCAGTTTAAGTACCAGCTGCAATCATGCCCATTCTGAAAAAACTCCCAGGAAGATCCAAGAGTTGTCACGAGTTCCCCAGAGTGAACGGTGAGCTGATCCTGCCTCGACTCAACTTGGACTTAAGGGACTTGAATGATCTCAATGACCTGAAGGAGCTAAACGACCTGAAGGGTCTGAACAAGAACCTCAACCCATTTGAGGATGTGGCCTTGGATGAGGATGAGAAGAATGGAGGAGACATGGGCCTTTTTATGGGAGAAGTCAGAGGGAACCTCCAACTCAGGTCGTCTCGTGATGGAGAGGAGGAGGAAAATGAGGTGAACGCAGAGAAGCATGGCACGGGGAATCCAAAAGGGAAGCCACTCAGAGGAACTCTGGAGCGAATCTGTGGAGTGTCAACCCTCAAAACTCTTGGAAAACTGGGGAAGGGGCTTCGCATATCAGGCCGAAATGTGTGGAGAAACAACTCCCCCCACTACGTTCCTGGAGATTCAAACACACTTCCAGCAGAGAGGGAGAAAAGAAAAGACCTGAGAAGAAGCTCAGAAGGGATTATGACCCTGCTTCGGTGAGAAGGGGTGGTGAGGAGTGTGTGAATTTTACTATTTAGTGCTCCAGAACTGTGAAGAATTGAAATGTTTCTCCTTTTTGATGCTTGTGGAAAAGTTGCAGGATTGCTGTTGCTCTATAATAAAGTTTCTCTGTGATATATACTTCAATACTTAAAGATAGAAATGAAGGAAAAGGAAGGTTTGTATATGTTTTTAAACAATAGAGCTCTGCTACATCAAGACAATTCGTCTAAATAAGCCAAATGAAATGATTGTAAAATCGTGTCAATAAGTATGAAAATGTTTGTTTTGCTGCACAGTCTGATACTGCAACTGATCTTATTCTCCAGAGTTCTAAAGAATAAGGTTTATAAGAAGGAAAATTCCTCCAAAAGAATCCAACTTTTCAAGAAATGAAAAAAAGTATTTTACAATAAATAGGCTGTTAGTGGCCACAAGCTCTTTTTTTTTTTTTTACAATTTTATTTGGATAGTCTCTCACTAAACCACTGACAAATATGAAAAGTGTGTCCAAACACAGACCAGTACACTCAATAACATTAAAGAGATGATGAAGTGAGATATGAGGTTTAGGCCGGGGAGCTGTATGTGTCACATACTCTGAGAAGTTGTAGGTCTTTTGTTTTCCACTGTGTAATTGCTGTGCTCAATGAATGGAACTATTTTTAACTGAAGTGGCCTTTCTCTCAAGCAGCATGTGAGGCATTCCAACTACAGCTGCAGCTATGAGTTTTTATTGTACAATACAAGCCCTCTGTAGTGTAATTGTTGCTATTTCTAGTTCTAATACTCTCTTGCTGCTTTGGTTGCTGTGCAGCTTTCCAGGTCGTCGTAAGGAGGAGCGTCGGGAAAGCCTGCCATGTGGGGACCTGAGCACAGTGTGTGAGCCTGAAGGATCCAGAAGATCCTCCTTCTTTAGGGTCGTCAGTCTGGGCAAGCTGAAGAGAGAATCTATGTCAGACAAGGCATCTCAAGAAGCTGATGAGGAAATGGTGGAGGAGGAACAAGTGGTCAAAACCAGAGAGCCCCTGTCAGGTACAAATCAAGGAAACGGCATCTGTTAAGCACTTCTTGGTCAAACTGTATGTGTCTTTCCTTTTAGCCCAACACAACTTTCTAATTAGGCTCAGAGGTCCCCAGATTCCCATGTCACTATGTTCACTCACCAGCAGGCTGTGAAATCAGGAAATAACTGTACTTCCTCCCACCCCAGGTTCTTGTTAAAGTTCAGCCAGGCTACTGTTTAGCTTCTCCACAGGGAGCCTTGCTGCAACAGAAGAATGAACTGAATGAGGAAGAAGTAGTTCAGTTTGTCTTCCACATGGATGCAGTTACTCAACTTGCTTTCTTACAGCATTGTGCATGTTGAAATGAAAAGTTGCCTTCTGTTTCTTCTCTTGCTTTCTGCAGTTCTGGAGATTCTTCAGTTAGTCAACCACAGAGACCTTCTTCTGGCTGACACACACATACAAGAGCTGGAGAGAGAGTGTGAGTTACTGTCTGTAATGCCAAGCATAACTACTCCTACCCATACTCCTGCCTTGAGTCCCAGCACTCCACCTGGGGGAATTCCTTTTTCTTCCTTATCATTAGATGAATCTCTTAGCTCTAATGCAACGCTAGACTCAAGCAGAAGAAAGGCAAAGGATGTGGAACTTTTGTACGAAGCCCTGCAGAGGGAGATGTGGGACATAGTGCGAGAGTCCCTCCGTCAGCCCAGTGCTGGTCCCAACCTTGGTCTGGTGGTGCTGGTAATCCAACAGGAGGAACATGCTGATGCTGCTTGGGCTCTGAGAGAAGAGACCGGGTCAGAATGTATGAACTCTCACATCCAACCTAGCCAGCGTCCACGGCGACTGAAAATGAAATGGAGGCAGGCAGTGGCAGAAGCTGCAGACTGGAGTCTGCCTCATCAGGTGGACACCCAGGCAGGTCAGCTGGCTTCATATCTGGAGCGCCTGAGGAGCCGAATGATAGATGATCTGGATGCAGTCAGGAGAAACGCTGTATCCATTTACCCAGAGGAGTTTGCAGCCTTTCAAGTATATGTAGAAAGTTACCATCGAGCTGTGGCTAAGCGTATTCGTACCATCACAAGTGGGGCATTACAGATTACAGATGTTTACTCATTACTAGACTGGTTCTACAACATCTACAACAGGTGGGTGAACACAGAATATTAAATGAATTCTCCAGTACAAAAAAGCTTTTATGAATTTATGACTGTTTCCTTTTCACAAGGGATGTCCTGGGAATCATTGGCAGCACTACATCCCTAAACTACGCAGCACTGGAGCCAATTCTTCCTCAAGAGACAGTGGACAGGCTGGAAGAAGACTGCATCAGTATAGTCAGGGTCAGACATCTAGTTTAACATTATAGATTTTAGTAAATCTAAACAGAACATTCACTTCCATTTCACGCTCAACTTTTTTAGGATAAGGTAACAACAGAACTGATCCAAGTTCTGGATGAGGAGGAAAGGCGATGGGCCCAGACTCTGCATATAGAGGAGTATCAGTCAAACCTAGCACGCTCTGTGATCCAGGTATAATGTCACAATGTCTTTGACATTTACTCAAAATCTTTTTGAATTTCTGTTTGACATGTCCAGCTTTATTTTCACGTTGGTTCCACTTCCAGAGATTGAAGGTGGACTTGGATAGATCCACATCTGTAAGCCAGTTTCTCGGTGCAAGAGTTGCTCGCTGCAGCCTCACTGGACTTGTTGATTTTCTCTACAGGTGAGTACATCTCTGGAAAGAACAGTATTGTTCAGTGTAACAGCGAGTTGGCAACTGCATTTAGTGTGTAACTGTAATTAGAAAATCTTTCTAAAAAATGTAAAAAAAAAAAAAAAAACGAAAACAAAAAACCCCCCAGCAGAATGATTTATTTCTGCTAGTATTTCATCCCAAAGAAGTACATTTAATGTTGTTCTTGTTTACTATCAGTTAATTAAAGAATCCAACTAGCAGCCAGAAGTAGTACATACATACATACATATGTAAACAAATCCAAATAGAAGAAGAGGCACCACAAAGGAAAAAGGTGCTGAACATAAAATTTAGTTCTAGTGCATCTAGTCATTATTACTATTTTTAGCTCAGATGTAATGAATAAAAACTGCATTTTTCCAGTTTCCACAGGAAGGTGGAAATGTTTCATGAGACTCAGGCAGAGTTTGGAGACAGAGGAGAAGGATATGTGTCCAGGACCATAGCACTAGTTAACTGCTGTCCCCCCTTGAGGTAAAGAATAATTAAATGCATGTGTGTATATATGTGTGTATACATATACACTATGTATTACCCATTCCATATCAGTCTGGATAAGATTTATTTTTCATGTAAGATCTGATGTTTTTTCAAAGTGTTCCTTTAGGTTTTTAAGCAGTGTATTTGTGTCCCCTGCAGGTCCTTTGTGGAGCGTTGCAGGCAGTGTGACCCACAGGGAAGTGAGGAGTCGGTGCAGAAAGCAAACTCCTACCTGGACAGGATCACCAACCAATCAGTGAGGGTGCTGACCAACAGGCTGTTTGAGCACATACGGGTCAGCGAGTTAACTTCACCTCAGTTTTTAACTCTCCTTCACCTTCACACTCTTCATTACAAAAGAATGCAACATAAAGACTTAGTATTGGCAAAACTACGCACAAGCTCAAAAATGTATAAAATACCATGCTAGTTGCATCTTAAATATAAAATCAAATCAGAAAAAATAAAGGTATTTAAAGCACATTAAAAAGCAACAGTCATTGGCTAAAGTGCTGTAAATAAATATAAGTGTAAACAGATCATAACAGAAACCAAGAAGAAATGACAGAATAAAAACTAAATAGTAAAATGCATCAGATAATTTAAACAGGATCAATATGAAATAATACTAAATAATAAAATTCGACAGATTTATTCTTCCTTTTCAAAACAGGATTTGTGTGATGTGTTGTTGACGCCATATACAGTGTGTGTTATGTGCAGTTATTAGGAGCTGTTGGACTTATTTCAATGTACGCTTTGGGTCATTGTCTTGTTGGAAGACCCAGCGACCACTGACAGGAAATGTTTGTGGTATATTTTGCATGTCTAGGTACATAAACAATGTTTGGTTGAGAAAATAATGACATTGTAAACAACTGTCCAATACAAAATCAACAAGGTGTAAAAACATTGAATATATTTTGAGTCTGAATTAATTTCAGTGGCAAAAATTTGAATTGGTTATGCTCTGAGAAGCAATTAGCTTGAGTCTAAAGTACCTAAAGAACTCCTTCAAAACTTCTCACCGATCTTCCAAAGTAAGATTGATCTGATTGCAGTCTACCACAAATTAACTGTGTATAGACACACAACACATTAAAAAATGAGTCTATCCCTGTTACTCATACCCAATTACTCTCCTTATTACACATATTTCTGTTTATCTGATCCCGATCCATTGTTGTTACAGCCTTTCTTTGACAAACTGATGAAAAGAAAATGGTTAAACAATTCCGAGGCCTTTGAAGCAATTGAAGCCAACATTAAACAACACTTCAGAAAGTTTAAAAGGATGGACCTTCCTCCATATCAGGTAAAAAGCTGCTTTATTTCCATTTAACTTTAAATGGTGATGATGTTCAAGGAATTTACAGGAAGTGGTTGAAACTTACATATGGCAAATAATGCTTGCTGGCAGACGCTGGTGGGTGAGGTTCACAGGCGGGTCCTGGTGGAGTATGTCCGGGCCCTATTGCGAGGACGGATCATTTGCACATCCTCCAAAATGAGGAAAAGGATGGCTTTCCGTCTGCAAGATGAGGCCAAGCAGCTGAAAGGACTTTTCAAGGATCTGGTGAGTCTTGTGTGCAGACACAAAATATTACATCCCAGATTTAGATACGTATCACCGCTCAGTGTGAATCCCAGTGTTCAGAAAATAAGGCCCAAAGCAACCAAGACAGAACTAAGAGTTTTTATCTGGTGATATAAAGGATGAAATTCTAAACTGCTGATTCCTTAAACCCCAAAGCAGAGCTGGAGAAGGAAATGTCTTGTGACTGTGAATAGAACTTGACCTTGGAATTTTTTAGGCCAGAAAAAAAGTCAGTCAGTGTTGATACAGGAGTGAGCTCTGAAAAATGGCTGCCATCAGTAAGATGGATGAACCGGGCTTACGTTAGCACTTACCAATAGAGGGAAGAAAGTTCAGAACAACTGGGCCTGACGCCCTGTCATTTGCCCTCTTTCTGTGTTTGAGTTCAAACAAGTGCCAGTCACCTTGGCTGACAACAGGAAGGTCCTGCGTTTGGAGGGAACTTCCTGTTCCTGTCAGCTGGCTGACTTTGATGTGCTTCGGGGACGGCCTTGATAGCCTTCCTCGCCAAGGAGCAGAACAGAGCTGCTGTGGAAACTGGAAATGCTGGAGCAGAAGGGGAGGATGAGACTTTATTGACTGTTTAAGAATGATGTTATTTTTAGTAAATGCCAACGCAAAGAGCTCTTCTTGTATTTTCCCTGACTATTTGGAATGAAAACAAAAACTGGCAAGTTTCTATTCACTGGTGGATTAAATATTTGACTTCTGACCTAAAAGGCATTAATCTGTGTTTCCTCTGAAGGTGAGCGCTCTTAACTGCTTGCCATTGTTCTTTAGAAAAACCTGTTCAGACTAAAACGGACATTTGCAAAACACTCACCAAAAAAAACTTGTATTTAGTTAAATAGATAATCAGGTAACACGTATTCATTTCTTGTCCCTTTTTTTTCTACCTCCAGGAATCAGGCGCCTCTTGGTTGGACAGCATCATCAGCCACTTAGCTGACATCATCCTCCTAGAGGACACTCCCTCCATCCAAATGGAGGTGGCTGTTCTGGTGAAAGAGTTTCCAGATATGAGGTGAGTTTTTGTCACAAGTCGACAGACATGATATGTTCACTTTGTAACCAGGAAGCTTCTAAAAACAAATATTCTCTGAACTGATTCCCTTAAGGCCCTTAACTCTTTTATTCTTACTGACTGCGGTGTCATGGCACTTAACCAAAAAAGACAACACAAGGAATGTGCTTTTTCTTTTTTTTTTCATCTTTTTTTGTCACAATGGATCAAAACAAGGAAAAGCATTGCGGAAACATTTCTACATTAGCTTAGCTATTTTTGGAGAGCAGCAAGGGTCTGTTTTGAGAATGGCTGAGGCAGAGAGGCCTCTGGGGGGGATCCCTACATATTTTTACAGAGATTAAGACTCAGGTAGACTGTTGGCAACCTATAACTACATGTGACGCATAGCTCTCCAAAGAGTAGACAGGAAGTTGCTGCCGAGTACTTCCTGTTCCTGCCACTCTGCAGGCGACAGACTGGTGCCACACTTGGAATTCAAAAAGGGGAAGTGAGGAAAATAAGATAAAACACAGCACTTTGAGCATGTGCTAACTCACTGCTCAAGTCAGCCTTTTTGTTCACAACGTAATATTTCCAGGGAAAAATGTAAAAGATCAGAGTCTCCTAGGTCTTCTCAAGTTTTCTGTGTTCTTCCTTTTACTGGATCAGCCCTTTTTAGCACGCGTGACATTTTCCTACATCTTTTCTCTTTGTTCAGCCATTATTCAGCATTCTCTCAGATGCAAGTGTCTGATAGTGATTTACAGACAGAAATCAAATCTTTTCATTGATTAGACTGTTTTTTCACTCTGATTTTGTCTTAGCAGATGAACACTGTCACTTTGACAAGAACTGGGTATTCTGTTGATTTATTTCTAAAGACTGAGAGAGTCTTTCTAGTTGCTCAAGCAGGATTTAAGAATTATTCTTCATTTAGTCATAGGAAAAATAAAATTCCCTCTCCTTCCCTCTTTAAATTAGAGGGTCTTTAGGTAATTCAGTGAATAAAAATAATGGTTCTAAAATATACAAATCAAATCTCAAGTTAAAATAAAACACACAACAGATTCTATCATGTCATTATTTATTACACAAAAATGGAAAAACTGCATGTGTTATTTTATTGCATCAAAGAGGAATTGTATCAGCCAGTTTCCGCTAAGCAAATGCACTTGATTAACTCTTCATCATCATCATCATCAGCAGCATGAGCTCCTCGATAAAAGCAAGAATTTTGGCGGGAGACTGATTAGGGATGGCGTGTTTGGAAAGGTTGCAAAGAGAAAGTGCTTTTTTCTAAAAAGAAAAAGTTTGTCTGACTGACGTTTGCAAAGTTCCTGTATAAGGACGTAATAGTGGCATTGGAGAAAAACTCCCTTTAAACTGTTAAGTAGAATAAAATTTGGAGTGTTATAAATCTTGGCAGAGTGTTTATCTGCTTTGCAGATTGAGACGGAAAGACTCTGAACCACAGAGGCAGTTTGATGCAGCCTTATCTAATCAGAAAGCTTAATTTTCCTGCCTTTTTGGGGTATCAGAGAGGAGAAGGGCCATTAAACAGCAGCACATTTTAAAACAAGGAGACAAAAAACAGACTGTAGAGTAAACACATTGTATGAACAGAGTTTTCTTTTTGGGCTTCAATAAAGTAACAAAAAAGACAGTAAGAAAAAAACTAGAAGGTTTCTCAAGAAACTTTGAAGGTGCACGAAACTCTATGTGTGACAAAATGAAGAAAAACGTTTCAGAACCTCAAACTAATGAAATCCCAGCCAATCAGAGGGCTGAAATTTCCCAGCTTTATTGGGAAGCAGAGAGTGTTTGTGACAGTTTCTGCAATTTAAATTTGGGGGATGAAACAGGTCAGTGAGTCTTTTGGACGTGTGGCCATTCTCATCCAAAAATCTTAATTGGGTTAGAAAGATTCTATGAATTTTCTAATGGGTGTTTTTTTGTAGCACATCCAAGAAATAACCTGAATTTTAAACTGGGATTTTACCACAAAAGCAAAAGATATGAGATAAAAAAACTGCTTCAGTTAATTTTAGACCAACGGCTTGAGACCAGTTTAAAGTTCTAGTTAAATCTTTAGGTAAAAGCAAAGAATTTAAACATGATTTTTCAAAGGGGTTTATTCAAAGATTACATTTGTGGAGAGTGGTTGCAGATCACTTTGTCCTGGCAACTAAAAACGCTAATTAAATGTACTAGGATACGTTGTGACAGAGATTGTCAGAGGTGGACTTGCTGGTGTGTTTGGATCATTGTCCTTCTGCAGAACCCAAGTGTTCTTCAGCTTGAGGTCATGAACAGATTCTACTTTCTGATGTTTTGGTAGACAGCAGAATTCATGGTTACATTTACCACAGTAAGTCTTTCAGGTCCTGAGGAAGCAAAACAGCCCCAGACCATCACGCTTCCACCACCATGTTTTACTGTTGGTTTGATGTTCTACAGTTACATCAGATGTAAGGAGACACACACACAAGATGTTTTCTGGGAAGGTTCGCCACCACCCCACGTCTTCTCTATTTATAGATAATGGCTCTCACAGGGGTTCACGGGAGTCCCAAAGATTTAGAAATGGCTTTATAACATTTTCTTGACTGATATATCTCAGTTATTTTGTTTCTTCTTTGTTCATGAACTTCCTTGGACTGTGGGATAATGTCTGGCTTTGGACGTTCTGTTGTCCATTGTCCATGCAATGAATCCACTTTGTCAGGCAGGTCCTATTTAAGTGATTTCTTGACTGAGAACAGGTGCAGCAATAATCAGGTCTGGGTGTGGTGAAGAAATGGAACTCAGCTTTCCAAAGATGTGATACACCACAGTCAAGTTGTGTTTTAACAGGTGCAGTGAACACTTGTTCACACAGGGCTTGGATACAGGTTTGGATGACTCTTTTTCCCTGTTCCCTGTTATCTTGAATAATAATAATAATAATAATAATAATAATAATAATAATAATAATAATAATAATAATAATAATAATAATAATAATAATAATAATAAATACATACATTGTTGATGCTCTTAGGGAAATAGTTTTTTGCTATTGATCCAAGCAGAGGCCTGCCCTCTATAGTTTTCCGGTTGAGTATCTTGGATACTTCGACACATAGCCTGCTGGATTCTGAGATCAAACTGCTTTTTTACCAATCAGTGAATGATCTCCTTCCCCACTGGTTTCATAAACTGAAACATTTAGTGTGACAATCATGCAAAAAGATTAGAAACCCCAAAGAGCTACACACCTGTGTAGCTTTATACGTACAAACATGAATCACCAACATGGGAATCAGACCGCCACAACATCTAAATATAGATTCAAAGAAACACAAAAATTACAAATAAAGAAGAAATACACACCAACACTGCAAAGACCACCAAGACCATTAAGGCAAAGATGAAAGTCACACAGTAACAAATATAACTCTGCGTCTGAGTCACAGGATTATTTCATAAAAGAATAGTCACCACTATGTGACTTCAACGACTAAGTTAACATGCAGTAATAACCAAAGAATAAACAAGTTCCCGGACATCTCTTATGTTTTTTTTTTTTGGCATAAGTTCTACATAAGTCACACTTCACTGTACTGTTTATTTTATTGGCACTAACAGAACCAATAGCATAAAATTCGAATGACAGATTTGATAGAACAAAGAACTGATTTCTCAGAAAAAGGTCATGTCATGTCATGTGTTAGAAATCCGGTTGATGCGTGTGTTAATACGTGAACACAAAACACATGGGAGTTATGGCTGATGTTCTGCTGAGATTGAGTCAAGACCTTGTGTTTCCTTCCAAGCCAATTTCCCAATCACAACTTTTCCTTTCCAGAAACACATGAAATGATTCAGCGTGATGTTACTGTTACTCAGAGTGATGACAGGCATTGACAACATCAAACAGGTCCAATTCCCATTAACAGCATTTTACTGCTCTTTCCTCCCTGTATCTTTCCACTCCACAGGAAGAAGCACGTCTCCGCCCTGTTAAATGTGCGAGGGATGATGCGGCAGGCCGAGAGGCAGGAGATCCTAAACGTTGTCAAAGATTTTGAATGCAGCAGTGCACTCATGTGTCGCGACCACGCCTTTTTCTCTGACATCCCAATCACCTCAGAAGTACACTGCATCAGTTTGAGTTTCCTCCGCTTTGCAATGAGCATCTCCAACTGGTTCTCAGAGCACCGGCCGAGGCGCAGGACAAGTGCCCGAAACACATCGCCCCAACCTGCAGAAAACATGGAAGACACAAACAAACTTCACAGAGAGGAATAGAACACTAACGACAAGTACATGCACCTAAGATACAAAATATTGTTACCAGCCTCTAAAAGAAACTTGACCTGAGGTACTGCTTGTACTGTACATGCTCTGACATTTTTCTATTCCCAATTAATGTGTTTTAAATCTTTTTGAAGCAGATTGTGCATTTTATTAGCTCACCATAATTTGTACTTTTGATTGTAATCTGCATGTACACAGATTTCAACAAATGGCATAAAATATTGTCAAAATGTAACTACTTCAATCTTTTTGAACCTTTTTATTTTTCCACAACTTTGCAGAATCAAGAAGCAATGCAGTATTATCAACAATATATACTCATCTAATCATGTATTTACTATCTACACATACTGAACAAAAGTAACAGATGTTTGTATTTTAAAACTTACTGGCATCTTCGAATAAATATAATAAAATTCACTTTGCAATGTGATACTGAGCATAGCGATTCCCTTCACAGACAGGAAAAACTGTAACCGATGGGCTGGCCCTGACAGAGCCCTGATCTCAGCAACAGGGTTTTAAAAGAAACAGAGTACAAAGACACATCCTAAATGAACAGAATAAAAAAAAACAATCCGGTCAGCTCGGAACAGCTTGGAACACTGATACTAGCATTTAGGTGTGATCAGGAAACCTGAAGCTGCTTTAAAAGCAAGTATATTTTTTCTTCTGTTTCCTGCAACATTCTTGAATTAAACACAATGAATAAAACTTTAACTTGCTTTATTCATGAGAGCACTCTACTTTTGCTTTTGTCTCACTGAAAAATTTAGTTGCACAGAGCTGCAAGAGAGGAAATGTAACTGTTTTGATCTCTCACTGTGAATGAAATGGATCTATTGCTGGAAACATAATAAAAGCCCATTGACTGGGTCAACCAAAACAGATTAAGTGTGTTGTTGTTTTGGGTTTAATTTTTAATTTGTGCTGTCGGTCAAAAGAAAAAAAAAAGAAGAAAATTAAGTGGATATTAAACCCACCTTTAAGTTATGACACATGAATATTGGAATTTAAAAACCTCAGTCCTTTGTGAAACAACATATTCAATGGAACATATTCAAACAGTCTAGTTGTGCGTTTGTTGTTTATCTTACAGACATGGGAGTTTTTTTTTTTGATAAACAGTTTCTGAAGTAAGATACTCCGTCACAACAAAAGGGGTCATGGACCAGGAGGCCAACAACGGAATGGTTTTTGATAAACAAAGATTTCCTGTTGTCCACCGAGGTGCCAACGGATGCTTTTATTGGAGCCAAGTTTACTTTATGCACTGAGAGGAAACATCCCTTCAGGGCAGTTGCAAAGCTTTTTCATGTCTGAGCTGCTCGTGGGCTATTCAAAACAAAGCTGGCTGCCCTCAGCAGGGTTCATTCTGCATGTTGACCTCTCAAAGTCAGGGATCTATACCTCAATCCAAACAAGAGAGCTTTTGTAAATACTCTGTGTAAGGACTGAGGTTCATCACGAGCTAGCAAGATTTTATATGCTGAGATAAATTCATCAGAAAATCATGGAATTACTCAGATTTTTTTTCACATTTCGCTTCTTCCATAATTTCTGTGTGGTAAAGGTTGGTCAGATACCTCAGCTGAGATAGACTCTGAATTTTCAGCCACATTCTTCTGCTTAGGCAGCATATTGTACCCAAACAATAAAAAGTTAAAAGTGATTTGTCATTGCATATTTTTCCATTGCCAAAAGATGACAATGCCATATTTTTTAACAAGTTCTACCAGGTTCCACAATGACCAGACTTCAATTAAAAAACCCACAATTTGACTTTATAACCTTACAGACTTCTTCTTTTTCTTCTTCTTCAAGTTCTTAATGTTTTTTGTAACCGTAATCATCAACATATCTCAGATCTCCCTGACCTCTGATTGCTCTTGTTTTTATTTTTATATGTTCCAAGAATCCGTGGGACAGAACAGGAAGAACATTAAGTAAAGCTGGCATAAGTTGAATGTTTGGCAGTATGGCCTGTGAGTCATAAGTACCGTATATCTAAAAACATTATCAAACATCCTCTTCTATAGAAGGCTCCTGGTGGATGTTGAATGGCAGTTTTCCAAGCAACCAAATCAGGGATTTACCATCGCTGACCGAGAAGGACAGGTTGGACACAGTCTTAGAGGTTTCCCTCGATCAAGCTGCTGAAGGTGAAACAGTACAAAGTATCACAATGCAATCCCTGGGAAGCACTCCCCTGCTTCCTCTCATTAACACTGCTTTGCAATGGAAAATCCATCAGGCTGTATTCACTGTTTGTTTTCGGAAGCAAGCCGTGCCCTGCTTTGTTCACACTGTCATGCACTTTTCATGCTTCCACTCTTATCTGTTTGTTTTTCATACAGTGCTCTGTATATTATTAAATACTTAAAAGGTTGTCCTATAGCTAACAGGGGCACTAATTTCCCATCTGTTCTGACCACAAGGGCTTGTTTAGTCTAGACCAATGATTTCCAACCTGTTGGATCTATGTGTAAAGGAATCACTAGTTTCTGCTGTTTGGATTAAAAGTTATTCACACTGATAGACAGATAGATAAATAAATAGATAGATGGATCCCTCAAAGGAAATGTGGTCACTGCAGCAGATGTACCAAACTGTGCAAAAAAGATATTGGTGCAAATTTTCAAAATCTAAATGTTATGTCTGACTAACACTGGTCGAACCCAAAAATGCACCACCACACTGACGTAAGGCAGAATAACAACATTTATTGAAATGTGTGTGAGCAGGACCCAATTCATCTTAGTTTGTTTTCTGTTTCAGGAATGGTGAACCAAGATGGAGGACAGTGACGCGGGATAATGTCATTCACCAGTGGAGTTCCTGTGAGGTAAGTATTTCCAGGTAGGCGTTTATGGAAGCGTATGGTTCTTTTCAGAGAATCCAATCAGAAACAGCCTGCAGATGTAGAAGCAATTAGTTAGCGCTAACGTCGGACAATGCAGGGCTCGGGTCTAATTTCATCCACAGTTTACACAAGTCGAGAGAGAGTACAGATTAGTCCAAATCACAGTCCGATAATCCAATCTAGAAAATGCACAGAGGTCATTTACCAGGTCCGAAAGGCAGGATGAACACACAAGGGCTGAGGCACAGGCTGTGTCAAAAACTCAGATAATTCCAGATTCCGGTTGATCAGAAACAGACAAGGTCCCATAGGGAGAAGGCAAAAGGTGAGGGCAGGTACAGTCAAACAAACTGGGAAGCAAACAGATTGAGAACAGGTAATCAGAAGGCTGCTAAGTGCAGCACGGAGGCATACAACAAACTGGCAATGTTTAGCAGGTAACGCTCCTCTAATAAAGGGGCGGGAACAGGTGTTGGTAAAGGTGGTTGATTCTGCTCACAGGTGATGGTGATGAAGGTGATGAGTGAGCAGCAGAAAGCGTAACATGACACTAAACATAACAAAGAATAAAGTGCTGATCAATTCAAGGAACCTCAGATCAACAAATGCCGGATGACATCAGATCAAGCATCTTATCAACTAACAACATGACAAAGAAAGAAAAAAAGTAGCATATTTGTGAAACATGTGCATTATTTACTGTTAACTTGAGTTAGTCACAACAGCAACAAAAACAGCAAATACCTGATCAGTTGGTCATAAAATGGATCAATGGTGTCTTATTGACAGCTTGAGGTTATGGTCAGTTTTCTTGTATCTCTGCCTCATTAATAAAAGTGTAGCAAAAGTTTTTGAAGTAGTAGAAGTAGTAGTTCACTCCTGCAACAAAATCACAGCACACTGAGGATATGTTCCTGTTTCTAATGAGAAATCATTGTTAAAGAGGCCATTTCATACAAATTTCATGACCTTGTGGTTATTTCTAAAGTATTAACCTGTAATATGAAATATTTTATATCTAAAAAATGTTAGGAAACACTGATTAACAGACCTTTCAATCTGTCTACGTGAAGATTCAGTTGACTTCGTCGAGCTTCGGGCTGCAACTCATTAATATTCATTATGCAAATTTGCTGTACTCAGATTGGCTAACAAGCTAGCCTATGAGAGCAAGGCTTCCTGTTTCCTTCCCCGCTGCGCATGGCAACAGCGCAACGAGTCTCTTCCTGTTTGCTACGTCTTACGCTAACAGCTTTTAGCCAGCAGCATGCAAGGCGTGGTTTCAACTGCAAGAGCTGCCGAATACTAATGAACAAAGAAGTTGTGATGAAACAGATACAGGCCGTTCAGACTCGGGAGAACTCGGGTTTTATCACCACCTGCGTAGTTTGAGAGATTAAAACTGAAAGAGAAGTTGTTGACCTGTTTTCACACCCAGTATGAAGGTAAGAACACCTGTGGAGCTAAAATATTCAACAGAAACCTCAGAAAAACCATTTTTATTGGAATGGCCTCTTTAATCAGAAATTTAGATTTTTTTTTTGAAGTGGCTTATTGTGGAGTTGTTCTGAGCAGTCAGTGTCTTACCTGCAGACAACAGTAATACCAACTTCAACTTGGAGAATCACAATAATTTCTCACAAACTAATAGAAAAGATGGCCTCTTTAAAATAACATTTCCTCCATCTCAAACAACCCAATATTTAAAATGTGTAAAAAGAAAAAATCTTCAAGTGAAAGTCTGTTGTGGTCTTTTGAAAGTCTTCCAAAACTTCTTTCTTTGAGGTTTTGCTAACTAGCATAGCTCAGCAGAGATTCTCTCTTACCAATTTAAGATAAATCAAATCATAAACATGAAGATGATGATGGCTGGAGACAGGCACCAGCTCCCTGCTTAGGAACAAGCTGGTAAAGAAAATGACTGATTGACTGACTGTTGTACATGTTGGCAGTAATGATTCATAAGAGGACAATAAAATTAATGTTGTGTCAGTGTGTAACTTTGCAAAGACAATGTTGGTGTCATGGTTGTGGATTTTGAGTTTGTTTTGTGTTATTTTCTATGAGGTATTTTGCCAGGTTTCAAATGATTTTATTTTGGAAAAAGCCTTTATTTATCTTTTATTCTGTTTTTTTGTGGTTTGTTTACTTTCACAGGTTGTTTTTCTGTCAGCCTGATTTGTTCTTGTGTGTTTGGTTATTTTTATTGTCCTCTCTGTGTGTTAGTCTCTTACATATTTCATCAGTAACTTACCAGTTTATCACGCCTGTTTTACATTCTGTTTGATTCTCTGCACCCTCTTTCTCCAGCTGTTCCCTCTCAGTAATCACTCATCTTCTGCATAGTCTCTTCTTTTCCTTGTTTGCCGTTGAGTCTCTTGTATTTTGGAAATTGTAAGTACCCTGTTTTTTACTGCCACTAGAACTTTTTGTTTTTAAAAGTTTTTGTTTTTAATCTACTCTCCGTGCCTTTGAGTTCCTGTCCTGCATTTTGGATCCTGCTTTAAAACATGCCATCATGACAGATGGACAGATGAATTTTTTCTGGTTCCCTCCCAAATCTGATCAATGACGTTGGCTTCATTCATAATTGGCAGTCGTTCTGGGAACAGCTGGTCTGATCCAGACAGACAGCGTCCATCCTACTTTTGATAGTTCAAGGTGTCTGCTCGCTTATGAAAAAAAAAATCTGCTAACAACAGTAGGCTAAATCATAAAAATCACTTAAAGCACTGACTATATATGCTACAGGTCAAAAGTACTCAGTGCAGAGTAAAACCCTGTGTGATCCATCACATCACCAACAGAAGAGGAGCAGGCTGCAGTCATCACTGTGCATCAGGCAGTGGACCAAAACAAAGTTTAGATGCATTTAGAGTGTTTCATTTATACACCATGAAAAGAAAATCTTCTGTGAGCCCAGGACCACTTGGAATAATGTTCAGAGTTCATAAAGAACCTCATAAAAAGAAAAAAGAGAAAAAAACATGTTTTTTATTGGAATTTGTAACCTTTTTAGGGTCATCAGTGAAAAGTTAAATGGTAAGTAACTTACTGTAAAACTGATGCATTAAAAGGGCAGTTTAAAGATATTGTGCAGGTTACGTAATAAAATAACATTTATAGGGCACGGAGAAAGTGTATTATAACCAAAATAACGTTTCCTTCTCTGTATGTGACTTTCAGAAGAAGACATTGTAAACTGAAGGACTTCTGATATCAATACAGATTTGAGTGTTTAAAAAAACCTACTTTTGAATAATAATGATCTGAGTTAGTTACAAAACAACAAAAAAAGACTAAAGGTGGATTTTAGTTTTATTATAACATAACAAGTAAAGCCATGTCATTTAACTCATGAAGTCTGACCTTGTTACCTAACAGGTTACAAAACAATGCATGAACTATTAGTACTGACATGACCCATCAGGGCAAGACTCCACAGAGAGAACCTCGTGTCCTCTCCCTGTGCGTCGTATGTTAGGATGGCTGCCCACTTGAACCAAAACAATGGTGCACTTCGTCACTTCTGATGGGATATCCTGATTTATGTTATCTGAGCATATCCATCAAATGGATCTTTATTTAGCAACGAGCAGGAGAAGGACCCAGCCTCTCTGTGCCCGCTCCACTCCCGAACAGGTTGAGCAGACACGTCAACTTGTTTGTTTCATTATCAGTGACATTAAATCATGGTTCTCAAGCTCCAGGCTACAGGCAACCAGACTACGGAAGCTCACCTTTGTTAAAAAGCAGGAACTTTATCTAAAGTAAACTTTCTCAATGTTCTAAAGCCTTTGTCCAAAAACATATAATTGAAACTTATCCACACGTCAGAATTTAGTCCTTAAATATTGTTCCTTAGATGTTTATGATTTGATTTGTAGCTAGTTACTTTGGGTGGATGGATATAAATATTTTTTTCTGGTCTGCCCTGGCATGATGCCATGTGTGCTGTAAACATCCCAACCTGTCGAGTTATTTATTTTCCTTTGTTTAAACTATTTTGACGTCTCTATAATAGTGAGAAAAAACAGGAGGAGTTTTTGTTGGTCCTGACTGTCTGTATTTACGTGAGCACATCCCCTGGCCTCACAGACCTGGCCTCATTACAGCAGGACACTAAGCTTCAGTGCCAATCATGTAGTGATACCATGATGCATAAAATGATGAAAAACCTCCGACCTTTAGGTGTGATGATCAAAACACAAGTAATTCAATACTCTTGGAAAAACACCAGACCACTTTTCAGTCAAATTAGCTTGAGAGTCCAGACTGTCTTCAGGGTGTAGATGGAGCGATCTTAAAGTCAATAGAGGCTGAAAATGTCTAAAAATAAGGAGGTTTCACCAGAAATTACAACGTTTTATTTGTTTTTAACACAACGTGACATCATTGCAAAAACAGAAATAACTGATTCCAGAAAATTCTGTTCAACACAAGTTCACAGAAAAAAGTGGGCATGATGTGCATTTGAACCAGAATGCACAGAAGAGGGGGCTGGATGGCAGATTGAATAATGTTTATTGAAAAGGACCCTCCATCATCCCAGTTCCCAAAAATTCTTCCATCCAGGGATTAAATGACTACAGACCCATCGCCCTGATGTCTGTGGTTAGGAAATCCTTTGAAAGGTTTTTATTGGTATTTAAAAGGCTGGTAATGTATCTCGTCTGTGTTCTATGTGTTCTATGTCCAACATTGTCTATTATCTTATATATGTCTGTCTGCCTGTACAAGTAAAAAGTGAGCTAGAACCAAATTCCTTGTATGTGTAACATACTTGGTCAAATAAATCTGTATCTGATTTCAGTAAAATGCCTTGAAATGACTTTGTTATGAAATGGTTCTTTATAAATAAATGTGAATTTAATTGAATTGGTTTGTGGGTTTCTTTGTCATAGTGGTTAGACAGAATTGGATTAAAAAATAGACTCAAACCTGAAACTTTAAAATGTAAGGAAAATTGATGAAAAAAAAAAAAAAATAGGCTCAAGCACAGGTGACTGATTCACAAGAGCTCCGAGGAATGCAAAGGAAAAGTAAATAAGTACAAGTCTCTATAAAGGAAGGTGAGTAAATGAATCTGGCAGGTTTCCATCTTTGTGAGACTTCCGGGAGGGACAGGATTCCAGAGTCCATGAAGCACGAGGGAAAAATTCATCCTGTCTGACAACTTTGTCGATCATCCTGCAAAACGAGAACTAACTACACCTTGAGACAGAAACCACAGTCTATCACAAACTTTAGATATAACAGCTGAACTCACTCGTGGTTTCTTTCTATACCGTACAAAAGAAATCAAATATTCTTCTGAAAGTTCTTCACGTTGTACAAATGCCCATAACTGTGGGACTATTGTATGTTGCTTTGCTTTTACTCTTCTGTGGTTTTTACACTTCCTCCTCCATGTTTGACAGCTGATGCCACACACTGTGGAACCACCCTTTCACCAACTCAATGTCATACAAAGATCTTGTGTGATGAACTGAAGATTTCAAATTGTGATTCTTCAGTCCATAAAACCTTCTTGCAGTCTTCAGTAGTCCAGTGGTGATAGTTCATGTCCAAGGCAAGCCTCTTCGTCTTATTGTGAAATCTTAGCAAGGGATTTGCTGTAACCTGTCCTGTCAAACCTCTTCTAAAAAGTCTTCTCCTTACAGTCAAGACTTGCGTACTATGACCACTAAATACGCTGTGATTGAAGCTGTTGTCCTGTGAGCTGCCTATCACACAAGCTGTTTCCGTTAAATGGACTTATGTATACACACACATTAGTAGAAATGACAGTGAGTGACCATGCTGTCAGATCTTTTCATGGAAAATATAGGGTGGACAAACGGACATCCTTAAAGGTTGTGTATTTATAAGGGAAGTCAACGGTCTGTCTGGGAGGAGCTATTGTTGTAAGGCCCCCGTCCAAAGAAAACATCTTCAAATAAATAAATAAATCAACAGCAGATATCTAAAGCCTTTATCTCATAGGATTATGGCTTTTGACTTTGTGTTAAAACTAAAGATCATAAAAAAAGTTTGGGTTTTGTTTTTCATGTTTATAAACTATTGAAAATTAGTTTTTGCAATTTAGAGCCACTGTGTTCATTAAGAAGCCTCCTCCCTGTGTTTTGTCTCTTGCTTGTGTACCTGCCAGCAAGTTGTCTGTTCCTTACCACCAACAACAAATTTATTGGCTCAGACCATTTGCAAGAACGGAAACTACTTTGCATTGCAAGGAATAAGTCTGAAGCAAAACAATGGTTCCTTTTATGAAATATAGCAGCAGAGTCTAACCTTTGACTCCCTGTGCCTTCTCCCCCAGTTTATTTACGTAAGCAGGTTGTGTCCTATACCCCATCAGGAAGAGGTGTTGCAGGAAACCTAAATCTGAGGTAAGATTCAGAGTAAACTCTCAACATTAGACCCCAAAACAGAGCTTATCTGATCACAAAGGGAGGTGAAAGAAAGGGTAAACACAAGTGTGACCTGCGCACCAGAATCCACAGGGAGCCTGATATTCACTTTGCAGAATTTGATTGCAGGGAATGTTGTTTGCACTTTACTGGCAGGTTATACCAATCTAAAGAGTAATCTGCAGATTTAAAGCTATAAATAAAATAATTTAATATGTTCCATGTCAGTGGTGTGTCCAGAATGTATAGTCGCCACATATTTTGATTTATTTCCATAATAATGAAATGAATGAAAATGAAAAATAATGAAAAATACTTTATTTATCCCAGAAGGGAAATTCAACTGGAGATACAGAGAACAGCTTGGCCTTCACTCTCCAGGCTGCCGAGGGTCACTGTGTGCCCGGCGCACGTCGATCAGACCAGCCAAGATCACACAGGAGAATACATACAAATACATACATACATATACATAAGCACGCATCAGCCTGTGTGTTAGGAAAAAATATAAACCAGAAAAGAACACGAAGGGAGATAGGTAAAAAAAAATCCTCTCACGCAGCACCCACTGGGTGGCGCTGTTTGAGATTGAAAAAAAGCCTTAGCGGGGGACAATAAACAAGACATGTCGAGAACTTTTGTAGGGATGTGAAGTGCGATCAGTGTGTGTATGCATGCAGAGAAGAGTCAAGGACACCATCTCTGGGCCAGAACCGATTGTTATGTCTGTCCTCAGTCTGTTGGCGTCCAGTGGACAGGGGAAGGGAGGGGCTGTGGTCCTCCGTACTCGCTGCTCCAGGAGACTTTAGTGCATTGGCCTTGAGGCCAGCCGAAACAAAGATAAGAGTAATTAGATCGAAGCCGAAGAATTTCAGCAGCTCCTGTTGTCCATATGGTACACTTTTGTGGAGAATCTCAAACAGCCAAATAAAACCAAATTACATGAAACAGCCAATCAATCACTCCTCCACATAGAACCGAACCTGCAGCTTCTCCAAGATGACACCCATTCTTCCAGTGAGATCCAACCACATCAGTCTGTGATCCAGACCCCCGAGCTTTCTAGTCCGAGTGCTGCCAGATAAGGTTACATACTTTCCTTATTTTTCCAAATTTGTCAATACGTCAGGTGACTGCCAGCTCCAATCAGCAGGTTCCCACGTCAGTAATCCAAATAAATACGAACTCCACCGACACAGCGTGGGTCGAGTCCGAGCATGGTGGCTCCCCCTTCTCAAGCCTCAATTGTAGTAAAAAAAAAAAGTTTTCCAACGTGTAAGTGACCACGATACCAGATCCATATAAATACCAGATCCATATAAACAAATAATGCAAATAATAAGGAGCATTATTGTTGTAAACATGTATTGTATGTGTATCTAAGAGTCCGCTGCAGCTTTATTGTGTCAGCTGTCAAACATTTAACCTCGTTTTACAGTATTAGATTATTTCTTCTTCTTCTTAAAGACATTTAAATAACTGTGTGTAAATAGTACAGTAACTTACAAAACCCACCTTACCTTTTAACTCAGTACTATGTATCTTTGTTAAATTTAAATGTAATTTTAATCTGGCTGTCTCAGAGTAGTACATTTTAAAAAGTCAACACAGAACACTGAAGAACCACAAATTTAATGTTAAGAACAACACTTGAATTAATGAGATTGGTTGTTTTCCATCATCAAACAGTAAATATTCTGATCTTTTTGTTTACTTTTGTGATTGTCTGTAGTTTTTGTATTCATTTTTACATTGCAAGAAAATCTCAATAAAAAAGCTAAATGAAAAGGATTCATTTGTCATTGCACGTATGTTTGTGCAGTTTTTGTCTCTGTGTGTATGGACATGAGTAAAGATGTTGTCATTGCAATTTTTACATTGATTTCAAAGCATCACACCATTCGGCTTTTGTAACTTAACAAAGAAAAAAAAGAAAGAAGCAGTTATCATTAATTCTTTTGTGGGTCTTCATTTACAACAGAATCATGTTTTATTTCATATTAATGTGAAATTAAAATTACAGATTAAAAATTATATATATATATATATATATATATATATATATATAATTACAGTCTTTATTAGAACTTGTTAGACTCCTTGTCTGAAAAACGTCAGTTTTTAAAGTAATCTGTAAAAAACATTATTTAACTTTATCAAGAAATTGCAAGTTTTGCCAAATATTAACAATAAAAGACTAATATGCTTTTGTTGGATGCTGTAATGCCCAGAGCCAGTAAACAATGATACACAGTTGAAGATAAAATATTTTAGACTATATTTTAACTACCAAATATTATCAGTTTAGTCTATCTTAAAGCTCTGGACAACACAAACAATCTTCAGCTGCCTTTCTCACCTCTTTATGACCCCACCCCCCCTTCTCTCTCTCCCTCCCTCCCTCCCCATCTTTTATCAGAGCAGAGATAACATTTGAGACTATGGGACTCCACATCCTCTCTGACCTTTTGACAGCGCTCAAACTTGCCTTCTCAAGCTTGTCAGTTGGTCAGTTTAGCCTTTGACACGAACCTACTGAGGGAAAACCTTCTGAGTGAATTGTTTTCTCCTGTTGGTGTGACGCACCAGGTCATTACAACAATTTCGTAGATAATGATGAACTCCAGCTCCAGGAAAGTGCTGCACATACCTGGTGGAAATATTTTAAAAATAAAATTAAATTAAACAACAAAACTGTGGGCCCTAAAATGTGTCTCCAAGGTAACAATTATATATTGACTCATGAATACATTTCTTGCTAATATACACATCGACTCTCAGTCTAAATTAAAAGTTTATAAACGTTCAGGAAATTTAGAAACGGCTTGTTATGTTATTTAATTAATTATTCAGGTCTAAATGTCTGAACACTGATCATGTCATTCAAAAATGTGTTGCATTTTCAGTCGAACCCAAATACAGTTCACGGATTCTTTTGAAGTAGTCTCCATCTGGTGTCAATTCTGGAGCATTACATGACAAATAGGAGAATAATTGTATTTAGCTCCTTTTGAAAAGCCACAAACATAAATTCNACTCACCTGTCGAGACATTTTCTTGGTTTTGTTTTTCTTTCTTCTTGCAAAAGCGTTCTCTGCGCGTTGTTGTTGGGGGGGGGCGGCGGCGGGGTGGAGGGTGGGGGGGGGTCTGCGGCGGCGGCGGCGGGGGAACGTTACGACAGTGAGCTTTCACAGGGGACCAGTAGGGGGAGAGCGAGAGCAAAACTTACTTAGTTCTGCTTTAACTTGCATTTTGTAGAAATTCTTCGTGTCAGATAGTCCTTCTTTAGTGAAACTGACTTGGCTCCCCCTTGTGGACAAACTTTGCAATTGCAACACTAAATACATTTTAAATGTGGGCATGCAGTGTCTCCCCCTCTTGGTACATAGGAATAATTACACTTTATCATGGAAAACAATCCATTTCATGCTTTTGATAGAAATGTTTTGTTGATACAAATGAAATGGTAATTTTACAATAAAGGAATTGCTTTTTATTTCATGTGATGCATTCTAGTTGACTATTTATTCTGTTTTAAATACAGCTATACTTGCTGTGTAATTTTTCCTAAATTACTGTTGTTTTCTTTTTTGAGTGTGAATCTAGATGTTTTAATGAAGTCCAGATCACTGAATTAAAAGTCTGATGCAGGTATTCATGATTTATGTCTTCAACTTGTTAAATAAAATTATGGTGGAGGAAATGTATGTAATCTTTACATCTAAAAATCTGACTTATCGTGGAAGACATTAATTGTTTTAACTTGCATTTTGTAGTCACCATTTGTATCTAGTTTAAAATGTGTCTCCAAGGTAACAATTATATATTGACTCATGAATACATTTCTTGCTAATATACACATCGACTCTCAGTCTAAATTAAAAGTTTATAAACGTTCAGGAAATTTAGAAACGGCTTGTTATGTTATTTAATTAATTATTCAGGTCTAAATGTCTGAACACTGATCATGTCATTCAAAAATGTGTTGCATTTTCAGTCGAACCCAAATACAGTTCACGGATTCTTTTGAAGTAGTCTCCATCTGGTGTCAATTCTGGAGCATTACATGACAAATAGGAGAATAATTGTATTTAGCTCCTTTTGAAAAGCCACAAACATAAATTCTATTGGTAAAGGGAGTTGTAAAAAAAAAAGACTTTTATTTATGTAGCAGTTGTCTAATCATAAAGAACAGTCATGGTTGCAGTTAAACTGAAGGATTAAGATCTTACTTGAAATCAAGCTGAAGGTCTATTTTTTGTTTGTTTTTCCAGACCTGAAGCAAAAAGTCTCTTTAGTACCAAAATAAGTTCTCTGCCAGGTTCATCCTCAGTGGCGTGTATTGTAGCCACAAAATCAACCAGTGGCCCTTAATTCTAGAAACGCCAGTTTGTTTTTGACTCCTTGTGGATAACTGGGCTGGTAGTACCTGTGTTTGTAGATCAGGATAGTTTTATACATGAAATGTTTTGATATCAGTAAAAAAACTTAGATTTCAAGAGACAAAAATAACCAATCTATCTATCTATCTATCTATCTATCTATCTATCTATCTATCTATCTATCTATCTATCTATCTATCTATCTATCTATTATCTATCTATCTATCTATCTATCTATCTATCTATCTATCTATCTATCTATATCTATGAAAATAAATTTATGTAATCTTTACATCTGAAAATATGATTTATTATGGAAGACATTAATTGTTTTAAAGCAGAACTAAGTAAGTTTTTTCACCTCAATAAATGTTTTCTAGAGTCCCTGTGGGGTAAACAAGGACTTGGCGGGGTGATTCGTGGGTCCCTCTCCTCCCTCCGGGGTCTGTGTCCTGAAAGCAGCACTTGCAACTTTCAGTGGATCGGACCCGACTAATCTCGCGAGAACAAACCTGCTTTACGGCACTCACACTCACGTACATAAATACAAGCATGAAGCCCTTGCCGTTGTTAGCAACGCCACCCTTAGGAGCGCAAAGATGACAATAATACTCACCTGTCGAGACATTTTCTTGGTTTTGTTTTTCTTTCTTCTTGCAAAAGCGTTCTCTGCGCGTTGTTGTTGGGGGGGGGCGNCCAACAACAACGCGCAGAGAACGCTTTTGCAAGAAGAAAGAAAAACAAAACCAAGAAAATGTCTCGACAGGTGAGTATTATTGTCATCTTTGCGCTCCTAAGGGTGGCGTTGCTAACAACGGCAAGGGCTTCATGCTTGTATTTATGTACGTGAGTGTGAGTGCCGTAAAGCAGGTCTGTTCTCGCGAGATTAGTCGGGTCCGATTCACTGAAAGTTGCAAGTGCTGCTTTCAGGACACAGACCCCGGAGGGAGGGGAGGGACCCACGAATCACCCTGCCAAGTCCTTGTTTACCCCCACAGGGACTCTAGAAAACATTTATTGAGGTGAAAAAACTTACTTAGTTCTGCTTTAAAGCTCTGAACAACACAAACAATCTTCAGCTGCCTTTCTCACCTCTTTATGACCCCACCCCCCCTACTCTCTCTCCCTCCCTCCCTCCCCATCTTTTATCAGAGCAGAGATAACATTTGAGACTATGGGACTCCACATCCTCTCTGACCTTTTGACAGCGCTCAAACTTGCCTTCTCAAGCTTGTCAGTTGGTCAGTTTAGCCTTTGACACGAACCTACTGAGGGAAAAACCTTCTGAGTGAATTGTTTTCTCCTGTTGGTGTGACGCACCAGGTCATTACAACAATTTCGTAGATAATGATGAACTCCAGCTCCAGGAAAGTGCTGCACATACCTGGTGGAAATATTTTAAAAATAAAATTAAATTAAACAACAAAACTGTGGGCCCTAAAATGTGTCTCCAAGGTAACAATTATATATTGACTCATGAATTCATTTCTTGCTAATATACACATCGACTCTCAGTCTAAATTAAAAGTTTATAAACGTTCAGGAAATTTAGAAACGGCTTGTTATGTTATTTAATTAATTATTCAGGTCTAAATGTCTGAACACTGATCATGTCATTCAAAAATGTGTTGCAGCTTTTTCAGTCGAACCCAAATACAGTTCACGGATTCTTTTGAAGTAGTCTCCATCTGGTGTCAATTCTGGAGCATTACATGACAAATAGGAGAATAATTGTATTTAGCTCCTTTTGAAAAGCCACAAACATAAATTCTATTGGTAAAGGGAGTTGTAAAAAAAAAGACTTTTATTTATGTAGCAGTTGTCTAATCATAAAGAACAGTCATGGTTGCAGTTAAACTGAAGGATTAAGATCTTACTTGAAATCAAGCTGAAGGTCTATTTTTTGTTTGTTTTTCCAGACCTGAAGCAAAAAGTCTCTTTAGTACCAAAATAAGTTCTCTGCCAGGTTCATCCTCAGTGGCGTGTATTGTAGCCACAAAATCAACCAGTGGCCATTAATTCTAGAAACGCCAGTTTGTTTTTGACTCCTTGTGGATAACTGGGCTGGTAGTACCTGTCTATCTATCTATCTATCTATCTATCTATCTATCTATCTATCTATCTATCTATCTATCTATCTATCTATCTATCTATCTATCTATCTATCTATCTATCTATCTATCTATCTATCTATCTATGAAAATAAATTTATGTAATCTTTACATCTGAAAATATGATTTATTATGGAAGACATTAATTGTTTTAACTTGCATTTTGTAGAAATTCTTCGTGTCAGATAGTCCTTCTTTAGTGAAACTGACTTGGCTCCCCCTTGTGGACAAACTTTGCAATTGCAGCACTAAATACATTTTAAATGTGGTCATGCAGTGTCTCCCCCTCTTGGTACATAGGAATAATTACACTTTATCATGGAAAACAATCCATTTCATGCTTTTGATAGAAATGTTTTGTTGATACAAATCAAATGGTAATTTTACAATAAAGGAATTGCTTTTTATTTCATGTGATGCATTCTAGTTGACTATTTATTCTGTTTTAAATACAGCTATACTTGCTGTGTAATTTTTCCTAAATTACTGTTGTTTTCTTTTTTGAGTGTGAATCTAGATGTTTTAATGAAGTCCAGATCACTGAATTAAAAGTCTGATGCAGGTATTCATGATTTATGTCTTCAACTTGTTAAATAAAATTATGGTGGAGGAAATGTATGTAATCTTTACATCTAAAAATCTGACTTATTGTGGAAGACATTAATTGTTTTAACTTGCATTTTGTAGTCACCATTTTTATCTAGTTTAAGAGACTTCATTGGTTGGCTGCCTCTGTTAAGCCTGTCCAACAGAGGGCAATGAAGCAAAAACCACATATTGTTGACTACATTATTTAATCACAGAAGAAGAACTGTAGCTGCTTTTATTTTTATAATGACAAAATAAAGTCGTGCATTCAAGAAACGTTTCGCCAACGAGTTATTGATTTAAATCATATATGATAGCCCCATGTTTCTAAAGGCAGTTATTTTAATCATTTTTAAATTTAGTTTTTGTGTTTTTTTTTACAAGCGTCTTCTCCTAACCACCTAGCATGCTAATGGTTGTTAGCATTTGTGAAACTGGTCTGGCGCCGCCCTGTGGACAATCTGTGTAATTGCAAGACTGAATAGACTTTAAACATACACGTGCAGTGTCTCCTCCCTTGTGGCTCATTGGAATAATTGCAACTTTTTTATACAATGGGGAAAATCTTCTTGAAATGTTTTGTAAATACAAATCAAATGGTAATTTTACAATAAAGGAATTGCTTCCTTTTCAGGTTCGCAGGGAGCTGGATCCTATCTTCAGTGTTTTTTGTGCGAAATAGGTTGCCAGTCCATCACATGGCCACGCATAGACAAACAACCATTTACACTCACACCTCGTGACAATTTAGAGTTGAAAATTAACCTCTTGCATGTTTTTGGACTGTGGGATGAAACCGGCGTCCCCAAAGAAAACCCATGCATGCACGGGGAGAATATGCAAACTCCATGCAGAAAGGCCCCATCCCGGACAGAGGATGATTACTTCAGCTGATGCACCACTTCCAGGCAGCAGCCAGAACCAGATAAAATAGATAAATAGATCTTGGAAAAATACATCCTTCCCACCACCACCATTTAAGGGTTTACTGATGATCCACTTTTTTTGTTTATTATTCATTGCACAAAAAAGAAAAAAAAAATCTACAAGTAAAACTAAAACCAAATTGTTTATGTAAAAGAAATCTTTGACATTTAAAGGTGTATTAGCTTCTTGTAGGCCCCAACAGTCAGAGTAGATGTAGTCTATAGGGCTAACAAAAGTAAAAGGCAAAGGAACTTAGCCTTTTTTTTTGGATGATTCTTTTTTAACCAGTTTTGACAGACACCTGTGATCAACTGATCTGTTGATTATCTTCACCTGGCAAATTGATCATTTCAGTGACTGATGCAAACTAAAACTGTAACTAGACCTTTTGCACAAAATGTTTGGGGTTAAAGTGATGACTGTCTTTTTAAATGGTTTCCTCTGTTATAGAGGAGAGTCTTGGCCCCACAGCATACCCCTCTCCGTGTGTAGGCCCATGCCAAGACACCTGCCATGTACAGAAGGTCTGATAGAAGCCCAGACCTCTGAGATCTGGGTGGTAAAGCTCCTTCTTTTTTCATTTTAAACTGTTTGTGGTAATTTACACATACATTTAGGCTTGTGGTTCCAGTAGTGTGTTGAGTTAGATTTGTCAGCATCTCTGATGTGGCGCATCACTGCTGTGTCAAGTAACACAAGAAGACTCAGTTAGAGCACGAGGTGTGGAGAATTGGATTTCAAAATAAAGTGCAACCTGTGTTGCTCAGAGAATTATTTATGCATCTTATTGTCTAGTTTGTGTCTATGGTTGTATGTAGGATTCTCAACTGGATACTGTATCTCTTTCTGCAAGACTGGAAAGAGTGCAATACACAAAAGCTTAAATATTATGAATGACTATATCGTAATAAAAGCTATTTACCCAATAAAATGACAAATACTGGTTCCTGAAGTTGAGGCTGTGTCACAAAACAAAAAATCAGGAGTTTTCAGGTGAGCTAAAGAACATTATTCCAAGATAATGATTCATGACATTTTTTTTCAAAATAAAGGAGAAAAACAAAATTAAGAAAATGTCAATGAATCTGATTCTTGGGAATTTTTTTTTTATTATTCTTGCAGGAACAAATGTTTGTAAAAATATAGAGGAAAGGGAAATTAAACATGCAAACTTTGTCGAGCATTTTCTGTTTGTGCTTGTTCTTGTACTGAGTCACAGGTCAGCTGTCCATCACAGGACCCAAAACATACCAAACACAGGACGTGATGTTTATTATTTATTACGCAAATCTGCATTATTATCATTATTATTATTGGAAGCAGCAGAAGAATTAGTGGTAGTTATTATTTTCCTATTGTTGTATTATTATCAAACTGCTGTTGCTTATATTTAAGTTGTTCTAGTCATCACTTAGTATCACCAAAGGGTAATTTGAATTAACAGAATGAAACAAGAGACATATAAAAGAAACAGATTTTTCACAAATCAGTTAGAATAAGTGAGCACAACAAGAAAACACACCTGCCACATGTTTGAAGTTCACTGTTTGTTCTGGCTTGGTGGACTCGGTCTTTTATTGCCAAGCTGTCCACCGGAAGTCTGGTGTCAGCGCATTGACCGTGACTTGATCCTGTTGCGCATCTGACCGAGCTGGAATACCGATTTGTGAACATTTCGGCCTTTTCGTCCCCCGCTGCAGCGTGAAGCTGCGTTTTCCTCACATCGCGGTTCTCTTGGTGTCCCTGGCATCAAATCAAACGTTCTGTCGGTCATTTTAATGACAAACGCGTCCAGACGGAGCCGTAATCGTTTCATGTAGCGAAATGAGGCAGGGAGTGGAGAGTCGCTCCGGAGACGCTGGGCTCCGGCCAAACATCGCCGCATTTTAGCGCTTCTTCTTCGTTTTCCAGGTTCGGGATTTGGCTCCGAGCTGCGTTTGCTGCGTCGCACACCGACCGTGCACAGATAAATCTTGCTGTAAGGTGCGTTGTGGAAGATGCAGCCTGTTTGAGGACACCCCCACCTCTCCCTCTCTCCCACGTATCCATCGCTGCCATGACAGGCAGAGGTCTCCTCTCGAGCACAGCTCGGGCGCACGGAGACCAGGCAGAGTGATTCGGGACGGTGGCTCGCACCTGCGGGTGGCTGTCCGTGGAGTCTGTAAACACCCCCAGCGCTTACGCACCGTGATTCTTACTCAGGTGGAAAATAAGGACAGGAGGAGGAAAACATGTCTTCTCGATCTGCATTACCGTCTGGAAGCGACAGGAGCACAGAACATGTAAGTGCAAACAGACAGGATGTTTATGTGCGTCTCCCAGGGAGGATCTGCACATATTTTCTGGCCTTTTGTCATGTTTCTGGTTTTATCCACGGTGCAGGGGCTGTTTTTCCTGTTATAGATGGTCAGACTCTGGATGTGAAAGGGCTAACCTTGAGTGTGTGTGTGCAGGAGAAAGGATGGAACGGCATCCCGGGATGAGCCCGTTCGATAGGCTCTGCGAATATGCGCAGAAAACCCCGAAAACCGCCCGTCACTTCTCATTACTTCGTTGCAGAGATAGTGATGTCACATTGAGGTCCTTATTTCTTCTCTGTGTGTGTGTGTGTGTGTTTGGATTCGGATGGGTGGGACGAGCTCGAAGGAGGCCGAGATAAACGCAAAGAGAATCTGTTGGATTCGTTCGTACGAAGCGGAGGGGATTACTGCGTAAAATGATGTGCAGTCAGTCCAGAGCTGCGCAGCCGACAGGGCGCCCAACCCCACAGCCAGTGGGTGTCAGACAGCACCAGGCATCCTGCACAGGGAGCAGAGAAGGGACCTGCAGGAACACCAGGGATAAGATCTGTCAGTGTATGAGTGTCTATATGCAGATCTGAACGGATTTCCAGCTCCTGTCGTCAGTCAGTACATAAGCCTTCATGTCAGATGAGTGAACTGAGCGGATAATGATGTTGCTTTGCCTCCATGGCCCAGGTGAGGCCAGGTCCATTTGCTGTCAGATTACAGTTGTTTGCAGCACACAGTGCCTGGTCCATTTGTCTGGTCAGAGCCGTGCTGCAGGCCGTGGGAACAGGAGTGGAAGCTCAGGGTCTAAAGATGGAGTCGGAGGTGTTTATATGATTATTTAGTGACGCTGCAGCCAGAGACCACTGTGCCAGCATATGTTCTGTCCTCCTATATCCTCCGTTCACTGTGTGCCATCTTGCTGCCCCTTTTTCCTTCCAGATAAATCTCCTCACACAAAAACATCCTTCTACAGACTGAACTGCATCAAGTTTCATCTCTGTGAAAGCACCTTTCACCTCAGCTCCACCTTCATGCTAAAAACTACACGTGACTCAAGCTCGTCACTGTCAGCACTGCACAAAAATCATCTCAAGGCTTTTCATTAGAACTTTGAAGTGTTGACGTTACTGTAAAGACACAGCAACAACAGCACCAGCATCATGTGTTAGACCCTTGTAGAAGATGTTACTGAACCCGAAACAGAAACAGTCTGTCTGTGCTGGCCAACAGCTGCTAACCCAGAAAGGAAGGGCATGTATTCACATGAAGCTCAGCTCAGCATCACTTGTAATTGTCTTTATGAGCTGAACATCTGGTGGAATTACTGCAACATGTCACTTAGCTTCCAATGACAGCCCTCCCCAGGCATCTTTATAAATAAATAAATTCAGACAATCCTTTTTTTTTTTCTCCAGTTCGTTATTCAAACATCTGCAACTTGATGCAGCAGCCTGACAAGCAGGTTTTTTTTTTCGTATGAAACCTTTATGCATTAAACCACGAGCCCTGCAGACTGTCAGCTGTTACAGTTTGGCTGTCTTCACTGTGTGGACATATAATTGGTGCTTGGCAGCTACGATTCCTGCGATAAGAATAATGCTAATTATTTAGGATATGATTCAAAAAGTTTTCCAGAAGAACCACAAAACAAGCGTCCTTCTTTTTCTGCTTCTTGAAAACGTTTCACCTTCATCTGAGGCTTCTTCAGTTTTGGATCATAGTTCCAGGGAGTTCCAGGGAGTTTGGAGTTGTGACCGAGGCATGAATAGGGTCATTAAAGCCCCAAAGGTCACCGACACCCCCGTCCCTCCTCAGAGTCATTGTAATCACTCGTTTCACAGTTGGGATGATTCTGGAACTACCTGGGAAGAAGAGGCGAGGCTGCAGTAGGTATTAGAGAGATGAAACCTGAGAGGACGTCCTCCATCGTCTTCTCTGTCCACATGTTTGTTGCATTTGAAGTGCACAGGGATGTGGTGTTTGGAGAAAAGGCTTCGGAGTTGGCACGACAACATGGTGGCATCTGGTTTTCCAGCTATGACTTGATAAAAGCCCAGTTTAGTTCTCCTTTTTTAAATGTGTTTCTGTTTTTTAACTTTTTCTTCTGTCCTAATGGGGGACATTTTCAGCTCAGTGTTGGTGAGAGTCCAAAAGAAGACACGGGTCTGAGTGTGGAAGTTTTCTTTAAACTTCAACGTTAAGATCTCCATCGTCCTCCATTTGAACCAAATGGATGTAGTCCTTAGCATCGTTTCTAGTGAAGCTGATGCTGTTTACTGAGTTTATGTGTTTAATGAAGGAATCGACATCTTGGATTTAGATTTTGACCATCATCAGCCTCTGAACCAGTGGCTTGGTGTTGTTCCCATGTAGAAGTTCTGAATTCTTTTTTCCATCTCCTCCATGTAGAGATTTGTTACAACAGGTGATCCTGGGGCTTCTATAGCACAGCCGAGCTTCTGCCTGTAATAACTGTCAATATATTACAAATACATGGTTAATAGGTCCAGCAATGGAACTGGAACCGTTTCCACTGCCTCCAATGCAGGTATGCAGGTCAAAAATGCAGTAACATCAAAGGAGACAATGATTTCAGCTTCAAGCGTTGGACTTTGTTTGTAAAATCTGCATATTACTAACCATTGAACTAAAATGTGGCGAGGTGTTTGGTTACAGACTTAATTCTGCTGACGATGGTCTGAGAGGTGCTTCTTCTGTTGTTTCATTGTTTCATTTTGACACAATTGTCTTAAAATGATGTAGAAAGCCTGTTTTTTTATTATTATCTCATATATTTACAGTGTTCCAGTAAGAGTACATAGATATTTTCATAAGTGTGTGTAAAGAGATTTTTGATATTTCTTTGTTGTGCTCTTTGAAAACTTGGACAAGGACTTAAAACAACATCAGAGCTGTGATGACTGATACTAGCGGTTAACAAAACATTCACATGGACTTATAGAACGTCTTTCCTTTTAATATGTTCATATTTCTGTTTAACTTGAAATATTTCTGTTAATTTGGGAGGAAAACAGAGAATGAACCTTGGAGAAGTTTACAGTTCACTTTGGCTTTAACAAGCTTTGGTGTTTAAGGGTAAAAAGATAAACAGAAAGGTTAAAAATCAGAATACTTTCTTAATTAGGTTTATTGAACAGAGTTATTAATCGGCTTACAGAAACAGCTGAGACTAACCTGAATTATTTACCTTCAGCTGTCCACGAACCGTCAGGATCTTCAGATAGTTGTGCTTTTCCAATCTGCTGATGCTCCTGCAATGTGTGCTGGCACGGATCTAACCCCTCCCCCTTTTTTATTCCTTCAGCATCTGTCACTAGGGGCCAGCCGCTCAGACAAGGCCACGAGCCAGTCCAGCCGCTCTCTGGGCGCCCGCTGCAGAAACTCCATCGCCTCCTGCTCTGACGAGCAGCCACACATTGGCAACTACCGTCTGCTGAAGACCATTGGCAAGGGAAACTTTGCCAAAGTCAAGCTGGCTCGCCACATCCTGACAGGCAGGGAGGTGAGACACGGGAGCAGTAGAGATATGGGGGGGGTGGTCAGACCAGATGTGTCTGTGTCACATCATGTTGGTGGAGTGAGTAAAACAGTAGAAGTCCTCTGATCCTGCTGATGTTGTTATGATGCTGCTCAGTCACACTGACTAATGGTGGATATTTTTTTTTGGATGCACGTCTTTTTTATTATAACCTCAAACTCTAATGTTATCCACTACATGTAAATACAGACTGTTTAGTCTGACCATATCTCAAGGTATATTTTATGGAATGACAGAAAAGCTGCAAGAAACACAAAATATCGAAATAAATTCAACTCATAATGATGAATTAAATATTTAAAATAAAATAATATCTTAAATAAATAGAAAAAAAATGCTAATTGTTTTAATATAAAGACAAATGGCAAACAAAATTACAGACATTTTTCATGTTGTTACTGTTTGATTTATTTTTATTTAAATGTATATATTTATTTAAGTATAGAAGTTTTTTTAAATGAACATCTTTTTTGTTTTTGTGTGGCTGTTTTTAACTTTCAGAATGTATCTTATGTAATTATCTATATCTATATAGAAACAGATATCTATATATTAGCCCCAATTCCAAAAAAGTTATTTTACAATTTCTCGTGAATCCGTTTTCCCCCGTTGAACGTAAACAACATACCAGATGTTGAAACAAAGATATTTTACAATTTCATAGAAAATATCATCTTATTTAAAATGTTTTGGCACCAGCACGTCTCAAGGAGTTGGAACAGGCCGAAGAACATTTGATAACTAATAAAGTTAATTAGTAAAACTCAGTTCTCAGTTCTACCAAATGCATCTGTTCTAATGTTTTGGGATGTGTTGCTGCCATCTAATTCAAAATGAGCAAATATTTTTAATCAAATATTTGTTTTAGCATCTGATGTGTTTTTATTCTCTTGGAATAAAATGTGTGTTCGTGAACTTTGCAAATCATTGTTTTCATTTACATTCCACAGTGTTTTGCCTTTTTTTGAGCTCAGATTGTATATTCAGCATCTTTCTGTTGGTTGGTAAATCTCCAGTTTGCATTTTTTTTTAAACATAGTTTAAAGAAATTTTGTTTGCTTTGTGAGAGTTTAAAGGAGATGTTCACATCTGGCTTTAAAAGACACGCACATGCTCACAGGCCAATTTATACACAAAATAAGCAGGATTTTCTGCTCAGTTTGAGAACAAACACCTTCCCAAAGTAATGACTTCCTGGGCTTTTTACTGTTATTGTACAAATTTTGCAGAAATATTCAATAACCCACTTGTTGATCCCTTTTCTGTGCAAGTGCCTGTATACAGTACATGCAGGAGAATCATTCAAACTGTCTGAAAAGTGTCGTGTCAGTGTGATCAATGAACACAGACATTTAGTTATTTACTGACTCTGTTTATCTTTTTAACATTTTACATCCACTTTCTGCTTGAAATAGTAAGATGTGTTCACTTTTCTTCCTCTCCAAAATGTCTTCCTGTGTTTTCCAGGTTGCAATAAAAATCATTGACAAATCTCAGTTGAACCCAACCAGCCTACAAAAGGTGAGTGTTTAGATGTATGTCTGATGTCTGTCTAAAGAAACTGTTTGATTTACTGAGAAGCACAAACTTCTTGATATGTGGTCAGTGACAGAGGTCCAGGTTTATCCTCAGGTGTTTCCCTCCTCTGAAGAGGCAGGAAGTGGGGGGGGGGCAGCTGATGGGCTTGTGGATGTGATGCTGCTTGGCAGGTGCTAGGAACTGGACAGGAGCAGGAGAAGACCTCTGCTCCACATATCATCTGTCGTCTCGTCCTCAGCTAATTGTTGCCCTGAGAGGGAGTGACTCATCCTGCAAACCACGGTCACCGTGTGTGTATTTGTTCCTAACTTGTCCTCCCCCAAAAGACATCTGTGGACAAGAAAAGAAAAACATTGTGATTATGTGGAGGACTGTCTTTTAGAATTTGTCACATTTCTGTGGGAAGGTTTCTTTTTAAACTTGTCTTTTCAGAGCAGTCGGTGATATTTGGATGGTGTTGTATCTTTCAGTCATTTCAGTAGCTACGTTTACATGGGCACATTTAATCGGAATAAACGCCCAATCGGAAAAAAAATACGTCATGTAAACATGTCAATCAGAATGTTTTGATCCGATGCAGCCTGATCAGAATGAAATTTACTTCCGATCGAGAGGGGTGGTTTTGTCCGATCTTCATTCGGATAGACGTGCATGTACACACCCATTAGGAATGAAAGGGTGAAAAAAGCCCACTGCACATGCGTACAACTTCAGCGTGACATCTTTCCGCTTTCGCAGACCCAAGTAGAAAACATAGCGGGAAGTAAACAGAAGTGGTCTGCTGGTGCAGTCATCCTGTCATCCTGCTCTCCTCTCCTGTGGTGGAGGAGCAGTAGCAATATGTATTCAGCCTCTAGCTTGGTTAATGCGACCAGTAAAAACCCAAACATAAAGGTAATCACCCGCAGAAGGTCCATATTGGGGATAACGTGAGTCAGCTCGAGCACACGATGGGGCGGAAAAGACGTGCAGAAAGGACGGAGTTTGTTTACTTTTTTTTCTTCCCCCTGAAAGACAACTCGCTGTGCGCATGCTCAACTCATTTAACCTGATTGAGTGCTTGGTGCATGTGTACTCATGGCATGATCAGATCATTTCAGTTAGTGTCCATGTGAACAGGGATTTGGGAATTCCGATCGACCAAGATTTTAATCAGATTGGGGAAATTTGGCGCATGTAAACGTAGGTAGTGTCACTTCATGCAGCTGCAGAGAACACGCTCGAGTCAGAGTGCAGGGGATATTTGAACTAAAGTTGATTCATTAGAATTTTTAATTAATTGTAAGATCTTCAAGTAGATTTGGCCAAAACAAAGAGCAGATAAAAACTTTTTGCTATTTATTTGGAAATGTTAAATTCCTTTTTTTTTTTGTTTTTTGCCCATTTCTTTTGTGCTTTTCTGGAATCCTCAGTGCTTTTCTCACTCTGGACCTGCTGTTCTTGGAACATAGCAGACAGTATTGAAAGGAGAGAGGCAGCTGATTGGACAGAGTGTTCTAACAGTGATTATAGTGGACTTCTTGGTGTGCCTGTGGGCTGGAAAAAATCCTCAGAAGTAAAGACATGAAAGAGCTTATATTAGCATAATCTGAGCAGTAATATATGTAGAGAGCAGAAGGGAAGAGGGTGGGTTATATTGTACAGGAGGGAAAGAAAAGGAGAAGAGAATCACAAATGAAAAAAAAAAATCACCAAGAAGCTCATTGTTTACCGATCACATCACAGCTGGTTTCTTAGGTGGTTGTCTGAAATTTGATCAGATCATTTCTTTGTATTTTTAAGACAAAACATGTCAGATTGGAATCCAACTAAATGCAGTTTGTCACCATCTGTTTGAGCCACAACCCGGACTTCTCAGAGGAGCCTTCATCGCTGTGGCAGGGCTGCTGTTCATTTAATAGTAATGAGGGACGAATATGTTGCCTGGGAATTGTTTGTTTTTTGATTTGATGGATTTAACCTTCTCAGCCTGGCAGATGGGAACATACAATTTATAAAAGAGTTTAAATATGAGATGTTGCACTACGTATCCCAAGATTCCCTTCACCACAATTGGAAAAGCTGGGAAGGAACCTGATCTAAATACTGGGGTTTCTATAGCAACAATGACGTCAGACTCTGCTTGAAGAAAGTGCTGCTGAAAGAACTGAATCGAGGAGAAGAGAATGTAGGAGCGTGTGTCTCTGTCTGTGTGTCCAGGTGTAGGTTGTATTGTTAACCTTTTTTAATATGAGAGAAACATGTCTTGAGTTAATACATTCAGAGTCAGACTTGCTAGTTTGCTTCGGATCATTGACCTGCTCAATCCACCTGCCTTTATGTTGAAGAACTAGAACTGATGGCTTTAGCAATCTGCAGGATTTTCTGATAGAGTTCAGAACTCATGGTTCAGTCGGTTAAAGCAAGTTGTCCTGGACCAGACCATCACACTACCACCGCCATGTTTTACTGTTAGTATGATGTTCTTTTCTGAAATACACTGTTAGTTTTATTCCAGATGTAACGGGGGACACACAACAGTTCCTCTTTTTCCTCATCAGTTCACAGAAGTCTTAGAGATGATCAGGACATCATCTGGCCAACGTGAGACAGACCTCTGTGTTCCTTTGATCTGTGGAGGTTTTCACCTTAGAACTCAATGGAACTAAACATTCATTAAGGAATATTTTTCCTTGTTTCTCTCTCATATTGGAAAAGTAACTCAACAACAGAGTGTCTTCAGTCAGAAGATTCTTCATAATCCGCTGCAGCACAGACCGTTACAGGAGATCCTTCCTGTCCACACCTAGAACCTTCTACAATGGCTCCCTGAAAAGGAACTGAGCTACAACAACACTTAATTTCCCTTCGGGGATTAATAAAGTATTTTTGATTGATTTGATTGATATTGTAAAATTATTAACTCTGACCTGAACTCAGACAAGTGAGGCCTGCAGGGATTTAGATTTTTTTCAGTTTTTTTCGTGACCTCCTGGACTAGCTGGTGATGCTTTTGTGGGGTAACTGGTTAGTTAGCGACTCCTGGGAAGGTTCTCCACTGTTCCATGTTTTCTCCATGTGCAGATAATAAATATTATTGTAGCAGGATTGTTACTGGAGTCCTAAAGCTTTAGAGATGCGTGTTACCCGTTCAAGGCTTATATATAGCAATGATTTTGATCTTGATGAGGGGACCATTACTTTGACACATTGATCCTGGTAAATCTATTTCCTTTAATAAATTAAATTATCATTTGAAAAATGTATTTTGCATTTCCAACATTTTTTTTTACTTTATATGCCTAAACAATTTCTGATTATATCCATACATTTTCAGAACTTGCCAAAAACCCTACACAGGTAAATGTGAAATTTGTATAACATATATTAAAACGATCATTTATATTCCTTACAGATACAGAATTGAACTGGAAGTTTTTCCAGTTCTTTTCGAATGCGAGCTCATTATGCAACACTTCAGATTTCAGCTGTCCAAACAGTTATCATCTTAAAATCACATGAAGTCTGGGTTGTTTTTGGAAGTTCAAAATTCTTAACAGTATCTGAGGTGGCTCCGATGTTCAGTCACAAGGTTTCTTTATTACATATCTGAATTCTCCTTTTTTACTTTCAGCTTTTTCGTGAGGTTCGAATAATGAAAGGCCTAAATCACCCAAACATAGGTAAGTTACTCCCATTAGCTAAGCTTTTTGTTTGGATGTGTATTTGTGCATTTGTGTAGATTGATTGATTGATTGATTGATTGATTGATTGATTTTTATTTGAACTTATAAACAAACAAAACAGAATTAAAACAGAGTTAAAAGCAAGATAATACAAAAGGAAAAA
>SSNP01000001.1:12523424-12568505 GCA_006937955.1 Pachypanchax playfairii | reverse complement strand
AGTCCAGTGCACAATTAATATTGATAACAGCAAAAAAGAAAACCAAAACATATTAACCATGATTATTGGCAGATCTTTTTGTATTCCTGAAGTATCATATTTTTATGTATTGATTTAAATATATGGATGTTAGGACTTTGCCTGTGTTTCTCCTCCAGTCCATTCCAAAGCTTAACCCCACAGATAAACAGACAAAAACTTTTTCTTGTGGATTTCACCAATTGCAGCTTAAATTTTGTTTTACCTCGTAACTTATGTTTCATCTCTGGTACAGAAAAAGTTTTGAATATTATAAGTGAGTAAATTCTTACTAGCTTTAAACATAACCAGTCCTGTATGATAATGAACCAGATCCTGTAATTTCAGTAACTTAGAATGTAGAAACAAAACATTGGTATGATCTAAATAACCAGCTCTATGTATAATACGGACTGCTCTTTTTTGTAATCTTAATATAGGGTGTAGTGTGTTTTTATAAAGATAAAGTATAAATTAGATAAAGTCTGATTATTCAGAATAAAATGCAGTGCTTATTATCCAGATTGTTGCACCATGCACTGGTCAGGTCCATGACATGACTCCGGCCTCGCCCCATACTTCATGACTTCTGGGTTCTGCATTAAATCACACAGGCAGAAGATTTGTTTCATTGTTTGTGTGATTGTGTTTTCTTCTGTTTTGGTCCACAGTGAAACTGTTTGAGGTGATTGAGACTGATAAGACCCTTTACCTAGTCATGGAATATGCCAGTGGAGGTTAGTATTTCCATAAACTGCAAATATTAGCCAAGGTTTCAGATTTTATATCTCAAAAATGGATTTTTTGAATGTATTTAAATGATTTTCTTTTAAGCTCTTTTCATTTGTGTGATATCTTAAAGGAAATAAAAGCAAATGTTTTCATCATGTATTTTGAACTTTTTGTCATGATAACAGCAGAGAAGACAGATTCCAGTCTTGTGTTTGAATGTAAAATGTTAAATGTAAATTGCTTTAACTTGCCAGAATTAATGTGTAAATTATTCTTTGGTTAAAATGTGGTGAAGATGAACTCACCCCCACATGTACAGTATTTCTTTTTTGAACCAACATAGATACACAGTGTACACAGACTTTGTTATATTTCTCCTCTAAATCAAGTATCAAAGACGCCATCTTTAATGAATTTGGACTCTCCTCTAATAGCAGGCTCTCTGCAGTAAGCATGTTGTTGTTTGAACCGAAAGCAAATCTAATTTCAGGACTAATGGAAGCACACAACATCCACTGTGCTTCTATTTCTGTCGGTTTCTTGTCACTGGACTCTTTTTCTGTGTTCAGACTCAGACTCTATCATTTACTTAATGTGGCCTTTCAGACTGTCATAGATGCAGTTCTTCCTGTGCTCCATATTACTTTCAGTGGAAAATAGACACTAAAGAATCTGTGAATTAAGCATTTGCGAGCTTATGTACAGCAACTGGTTTTAGCAAGACTGCTTCATTAATGTATTTCCTTAAATTAGACCCAGAGAATGATGAAATCACGCTGAAATAAAAGACTTCATGAGGACCAAACTTAGATGTTCTGACTCGCTGGGTTGGATTTTGATCCACGGAAATTTGTTTGCAAAGACGCTCAAGTCAAACCCATTTCCACTCCGCAGAACCACAAGTTAAACATCAAATATAACTTCTATTAACAAGATGATCTGTAGTCAAATACTGCACAGAAGAAAAGTCAATAATATGCAGAAAGAACGATGTGGAAATCCTCTTTTCTGAATGTCACATTCAACACACAAAGTTGTAAGCTGAGAAACATGGGAATGTTATAGATAAAAAACAACTGGAGTTTGAAATGAGCTGCAGCTGTAAGGTCAACAGGATCTTTATATGTCTCTGAAACCAGCTGCTGTTGTAATGATACGTCATGAATGTTACTTTTTCACACAAACATACACACAATTGCGAGTGTCTATAATTTGACTTAGTCATAATAATTACACCCCATAAAAACACAAATAATCAGAGAGAGAAACATTCACAGTTCCACTAAAGTCACCCATGCATGTCGGAATCCAGCTATCTTGTTTGTTTGTTTTTTTTCATTTTCTCTCCTTCTGCTCTGGTCTGGCTGTTTATCCATTATGTTTATTTACATCCACAATGACACTGAGACTGACCGTGTTTGAGCCACAAAACTTGAAGCCTGTGAAACAGATTTACAGATGCAACATCTAATTTTACAAATGTTTAAATATGCAGAATCAAATGTCAACCTATTGAACTAATATAAACTCCTGCTTGCCACGCTAGGTTTTTGCAAAACATTAGTCAGTATTAGCCTTGTAGCTAGTGGCCATACCAGACCAGGTGTGAATTTTTGTAGGAAAAAGTCCTCAGAGCAAACACCTAAAAAATGTTTATTTCCTCCTTCCAAAGTCCCAGACGTCTGTGCAAATACGAAGAAATACCAGTGTACCAGTGTGTACCCGTGTTAGCTTATTTAGTGTATATGTTTTTGTGGATGGAATTTACCACCTTTTGTCAGACCTTTCAGGCTTTTTCTGGTCCTAATGTTGATGAAGATCTTCATCATGGTTAAATGGATATGAGAATAATCAGATATATTCAGATTTTTATCAAACGGTCAGCCAAAAAATGTTTGTCACGTTATATTTAGCTGTTAATTTAAGCCTGACTTCTTTCTGCAGCACATCCCCTTGAGGGCAATAAAATCAATAACAGTTGCATCTTATTAAATATTTATAACAGTATTATATGAATAGAATTAAATGTGTATATTCATCATATTTAATCAACTTGTTGTATGATAATGCCTCTGACTTTATTACCTGACTGATGCGCTCACTTACAGGTGAAGTGTTTGACTACCTCGTGTCACATGGGAGAATGAAGGAGGTTGAAGCCAGAGCCAAATTTCGACAGGTATTAAATGATTAACCTGGTGGTACTGCATTTATCTCTTCATTTACTGGTCACAGCTTCAGGTTTGTCTTTCTCTCTCTGCTCACAGATTGTCTCTGCTGTCCACTACTGCCACACCAAGAACATCGTCCATAGAGATTTGAAGGTGAGAAAGAGTAGATGAGATTTTGGAGATCTCTCAGCCATCGATGGAATTCAAACTAATTCATTCTGTTTGGTTTTTTCTGTCCAACTTAATGAATCAACTGAAAGTCAAGATGTGGGAATATTCTTAATCTTTGTTGCTGAAAATGTTTTTTATTTTTACATCTCTTTAATTCTCTGCTTTTGTCCTGTAACGTTCAACCCTACTTGCTGTGAATGACTTCCTGACTTAGGCGGAAAACCTTCTACTGGATGCCGATGCCAACATCAAGATTGCCGATTTTGGCTTCAGTAATGAGTTCACACTGGGAAACAAGCTGGACACGTTCTGTGGCTCACCACCTTACGCTGCTCCAGAGCTTTTCCAGGGGAAGAAGTATGATGGACCTGAGGTGGACGTCTGGAGTCTGGGAGTCATCCTCTACACTCTGGTCAGCGGCTCGCTGCCCTTTGATGGGCAGAATCTCAAGGCAAGTTTTCCCTCAGTGGTCATCAAAATATGAACAGGGTTTCAATTAGTCCAGTGTGTGTGAGTGTGTGTTCCAACGGTGGGGGAAATTGAGTATTTTTATATGTAGAGTTTTTTTAAAACAGAGCAAGGCTGCACGACAGCACAGTAATTAAATTACAATCAAAATGCCTTTCAAGTTAAGAGGGACTAAACTGATTTATGTTGAATTGTTCATGTACGTATGTTGTTTGAGTATTAAATGACTGGGACTTCATTGAAGAAGAGAATTTGGATATCCCACTGAGATCCAGCCTCAAAACTGACTTAAAAAAAATAATGTTACTGAACAGTAAAAATAGAATAAATAGGGACAGTAAAATATGAAAATACTCAAATGTCCTAAATATATTTAGAAATATGTTCAATTTGTTGATTTCTTCACCAAAAATGCAGACCAACCAAAAGCAGAACACATAGAGCTTCTTTCAGGGATTCTGTCTCAGTGGGCAGTCGATGTGGAGCTTCTCGTCATCAGGTCTGAACAGTTCTACACAGGGGTGCACATAAGTGGTCCGCAGGTGCACGTGCACTGTCAAAATATAAAAAGCGCACAGATCAAAAGTTGCAACGTGTGTTTGTGTACTTAACATTAGTTTGGCTGAGCTGCATGAATTTTTACGTTAATCACAGGCGAGGTTCATTATCAGATCACTAAAGAGTCCCGCTGACTTATTTTGTTTGACTAATATATTTGTCAGCCTGGTCAGCTGATGCTGCATCTCTGGATCAGTTTGTCAGGGTAACGGATCAAAGTAATGAAGATGACCGTTTTTTCCCATAAACTCAGTGTTCTTCTGCATTTAGCAGATAGGTGGTCGCTGATGTGTAAACGAATGTTTTATGTTGTGTCACAAGTTAGTTTTAATAAAGTAGAGAACTTTTTTCAGTCAGTCAGACCAGTGTGTCTCGCAGCAGCTGGCTGCAGCTGCATCGCGTTAAAATGGAAAAATTCATGGAATAAGGCAAATAGACCATCGTTGCGTGGACGCGCAGAATTCTACCTTTTTGTGCTATAAAATACAGAAAATCATCAGTTTTTAATAAACAAAATTAAGGAATGTCTTTGATCGGTACCTCTTTAAATGCACGCAAAGCACTATGGGATATGTAGTCAATCCCAATAGCAGCGCACATTAAAAACATCCTCATCATTTCTAAACAGAAAGCAGTTACAGTAAATGACAGAAGCTCCAAGTGGAAAATTTAACAGCTGACGGATAAATTTTAACAGCAAACAGTTAAATGTGTTATTTTTTTCCAGTATTTTTATATTTTATTGGTTTTTCTTTTTTATTAAAGGATTTTTTTTATTGAAACAAATAAAGATCCAGGAAAACGAATCCGAATGAATGTGAAGCTTGAAGAACCAAAAACAAAGAGGAGCTCTGAAGAGACACAGCAAGACACATTTAAAAAAACGTGAGGACCAAGCAACAACCCTAGGTCCTTTCACTTATAACCAGGCCAAAAATATTATGTGCATCCCTGGTTATACATTGATTTTTAGTGGTGGAGGTGCTGTACTATAAATAATCTTAAAAACAGGTTGGACATTTGCTCAAAACTCAACGTGAGAATATTACAGTGATGATACTGCAGTGATTTTTGATTTAAAGCTCAATTATAGTGATCTGGCTAGTTTTGAGGTCATGTGACTTGCTAAAGACTGACAGCACATGCAGTAATGGATTTGAGACATTTTCATTGAATTTAGATACACTATAGATGCTTCCTCAGTAAGTGAATTTCTAATGTGTGTAAAAATGAGTCGTATCATATTTCAGTGTTTCAGTCAATTTCCCAACCTGTTTCTTCCAGATCTGTGTGTAGCCCCACGTGTCCAGTCGGTGCTACATACACATCTGGGATTGCTCCATCTGAAAGTGTCTAAAAAAGGGAGGGACATCTGGTATAATGTTTTGAGCTGATTGGAGGACGCGCCAGCAAGAGTCCGTCAACCATGATTTGTCTTTAGCCAATCACAGAAAATCAAGCTTTTGCAAATCCAGTCGGGAGTAAAACACACACATTGTTACCATCAAGAAATACACAAAGTTCTTCCTTTTGCTCATTTTTCAACCAAGAAATCGTCTCTAGTCCTAAAAGAGATTCAATAGCTTCTTTTATGTGTACATCCACCAGAGCAGCCATGTTTGTTTTTCTTTGCCTGGGCACTTGCTGCTATAATCATACCTGAACACCCGCCCTAAAACACAATGCAAACACATGATTGGTCCAAACATTTGGAGTTGAATGGTTTAGTTGGAGCAGTACAAGATGGATTTTCGCGGGTTTGGAAAACTCGAAATCTCATGAGAATCCATCCTGCAGAACAAGGTTATTATGTTCCTGTTTTGAACCCAAGACTTTCATCTAAAATCACACATAAGTGCTTAACTTTCTCTGCATTGTGATATTTTAACCTTTTACACAAACATTTGGGAAAATCCTTTTGTTGGTCTTCCATGTAAAATATTACAAGGTCTTGTCAGAATTTAATGAGAGACATTGAGATTTAACCCAAACTGAAACTATTTTACTTTCCCTCGTGTATATTTAACTGTACCATCAACAGATATTAAATTTCAACAGCATTCCACAGCATGAGCAGATTATTGATATCAGAGCTGAATAGAAGTGGTCCTATAATTGACCCTTGTGGAACCCCTCAGGACATGGACTCGGTAAAGACGTCCTTTCAGAGATCTGAACACATGGTTTGACAAATAAACTCTAGACATTTAAGAGATTGTAGTTTAAAAGCCTTGTAAACATTATCAGGTGACTGACAGTGTAAAGTGTTTCAGGCAGGTCTAAGAATTCAGCTCCTACAGTCCCTCCGTTATCTAAATAACTAAACTTACTGAACTTTATTTAAAATATTTGTATTTGGAACAAAGGATTTTTTAGGAGAGTTCTACTTTTTCCATAACTATTCTTAGTTTTAAAATTGATCAGTGGTTTAATAATGTTCTTTAATTCCAGTTGATTTACTTGTTTAAATCTTTACATTGGATCAAATCTCTTAAAGGAACTTAAGGCAGCTTTACAAAATCTGACTCAGTGCTGCCGCGACAGGCGCTGTGGCTAACTGCAGCCACCAGCCAAGCCGGCAGGGGAGCGCGCACAGACACTTTACAGACTGTTCGTCTTCACAGCACTGCACCGGGGAGGCTAACATACTTCACGTCAGGTCTCTCCACTCTGTTATTTGATTTGATCTCATCATTTTCATACTGTATCAGGCTCTAAACACGACCTATAATGTTTTCTCACCTGGTCACAAGGAAATGAGCCATGTCAGCATCCGTTTTCACTCCCAAATGCAGCTGAAGTTCCCTCCATGAACCGAACGCATATCCAATATTTATGCGGGTGCCTGCCCGGCTTCGGTCATATTTTTTTTTAGACTCACGAGATGCCGCTGATAAAGTCTTTTTTTTCTTTGTGGTGCCACTTTTTTGGGGGGTGAGAGTGGATGCAGGTCGTTTGATGGCTGCAGAAACATCCATAAGTATACCTTCAGTGTTTGAATCCAAGTCCATGGCGGCCATGTACTTCCTGTTCAAGAGCTGTCGGCAACGCGCATGCAGCGTCAATTTACGTCACATCCCTACAACTGCGCGGGAAATTCGGACGTCGAACTGCAGCGCATTATGTTGCACACAGCGTGTCCAAGGCAACAGACATATTTGCGGATGGCCTCGTTATTTTGGGTTTTTAATGCTTCATGACCCATTAGCATTGAATAAACTGGAAATGCATGTGTAGTTTTTCACAAATCTTGCCTTAAGTCCCTTTAAATTAACTGCTGAAATCCCTCAAGCAGTTCGATTCCAAGAGCAGAATAATAAAGTTGTTTGTAATATAACCAAGCTGCTACTATCCATGATGCTGTTCCAGACTGTGTTGGCTGGATATGGTTGTTGTCCTACATGTGACTTGCAGTTTATGTATCCAACAGGAGTTAAGGGAGCGTGTGCTGAGAGGAAAGTACCGCGTCCCCTTCTACATGTCAACAGACTGCGAGGGCATCCTTCGACGATTCCTGGTGCTGAATCCTGCCAAGCGTTGCACACTTGAGGTTAGCAATGCAACTCACATGCACGAGTGACAAAAGGCACAAGTTCTGTCCTGTTATTCAAACTCAGATGAGATTTGTTTCTGTCTCTTTAGCAAGTGATGAAAGACAAATGGATAAATGCAGGGTATGAGGGGGAGGATCTGAAGCCCCATATAGAACCTGTAGAGGACTACAGTGATCCAGCACGCATAGGTGAGTAAGCTCTGACACATTTCATCAAGGCCTTGTTTCTTATTGTTTTTAACACTTTTTATTTGTGTTTGTGTGCTTGACTCAGAGGTAATGGTTGGGATGGGTTTCACTCCAGAGGAGATCAAAGACTCCCTGCTCAATCAGAAATACAATGAGGTCACCGCCACCTATTTACTGCTGGGTCGGAAAGGCGATGTGAGTTCTTAAATGTATTTGTGTTCACTGATCGTCATACTGGAGGTACTTGAAAATTATTAAGAAGCAACACGTTCTCCAAAATATTCTAAAGTTAATTAAAAGAAGGAAACTAAAGAAATTCAGCTTTCATAGCATGTGGCTTAAAACATACATGTATAAAAACCCACAAATCCATCCTTATGAAATAGTTTTTTACTATATAGTATCTGTATCATACATCTTCTTTAATTATTTATCGTGCTTTATAAATTAAAAATTAAATTAAATTAAATTGTCAAGATCTTTGCTTAATAGAATGTTTTGTTTAGGCCTGAGTTTTAAATGCTGACAAATACATAAAACATTTTATCTTGCTCATAAATAACTTGACTATAAAGATGTCAACCATGAATTTTGAAGTATTATCTTCATACCACATTGGATTCATATTAATTTATTTGTTTGATGCATTTGTGCAGCAGCTTTGCCAAAAGAAACTCCTTTTTATTATAGATTGCATAATAACCGACTCAAACAGTTGTTGCTTGCAAGGCGTTTTATTCTTTATCATCTGTTCTTTTTTACTCTTTGGGATATTATAGGAAAGCAGTGATGCCCGCACTGCTAGTAGCCTGTCTTTGGCAAGGGTACGACCCAGTCCTATTACTAACGGGACCAACAAGCACTCCTCAGCCACCGGCTCCTCCTCCTCCTCCACCTCATCCTCCTCACATAGCAAGACCCAGCGCAGTGCCTCCACTTACCACAGGCAGCGACGGCACAGCGACTTCTGTGAGTCTCTTCTCTGCTGTAACTTCTTTGTGAGCCTTAAAGTGTCTCTGATACATTCAGGTGTCAATAAAACATTTAAAACAGGGGTGTCAAACTCCAGGCCTCGAGGGCCACTATCCTGCATGTTTTAGATGTTTCCCTGTTTCAACACACCTGATTCAAATCCTCTGTATTTCAACAAGTCCTTCAGAAGCCTGTTAACGACTTGTTCATTTGAATCAGGTGTGTTGAAACAGGGAAACATCTAAAACATGCAGGATAGTGGCCCTCGAGGCCTGGAGTTTGACACCCCTGATTTAACAGCTTCCTAATTTTGCTTAATGAAACTGGTGCAGATTTTTGTAGCTCCTTGTTTACATCTTACATGGACATTGAAAAGTACTCGTGTTTTTGTTGATAAAATGGTGAAACGCTGTACAGCAGCTGGTCGGAGCAACACTGCTTCTTGAATGTATTTTCCTGAATCAGACCAAGAGAATGATGTAATGAGATTCATCTGCACAACCACACGCTAGTTAAATGTGCAAATATGTATATTTGAAACTTTATTACTGAAAGTCTGCGCGTCCCGATTTATGTAGAAAATTAGCTACTGGGCACAAATACAATACTTATTGATATGAAGTAGTAAAATAACACATACAAATCGCATGTCAGAGACACTTTAAGATATTTTTTTAAATCTTTTGACCTTGAAAAAATTGGCCTTGACTACTAATAAAAGAAACAATTATTAGTACCCTCTAAACGGTGGGATAACAGAAATTTTACAAGTATTTATTACTGCATTTGGACTTGTGAGGCCTGTCCCGCTGTAGCTACAGAATATTCCTTATATGAGTCTCTGTGTGTCTGTGCTCTGCTGTCCTCCACAACAAAGGCGGGCCTTCCATGCCCGTCATGCACCCCAAGCGGAGCCCGACTAGCACAGGGGACCGTGAGCTGAGGGAGGGTCGGATGCCTCCTCGTAAAGCCAGCTGCAGTGTGATGGGGAGCCACAGCCTGCCCCCTTCTAGCCCAATGGTCAGCAGTGCCAACAACCCCAACAAGTCAGAGATCCCCGACCGCCGCAAAGACATGACTGCCACCACGGTCAGTGACCAGAATCTGTCTCCTGTTGGGAAGGATGGAGCTCACAGGAAGTGCTGAGGCTCTTCCAGGGCCTCAAACTTTTAGATGATCATAACAACATTGTGGAAAAAATACAAAAAGAATATATTATTTAAAAAGATTGATTATAAATGTATGTTTTACATAAGAATTAGTGTAAGTCTGCTGGGTATTTTATGTATAGTTACAGTGACAAGACTAAGTAGTTATAGCAGTAGAATTTTCTGCACTGCAGCTCAGCCTAAATGTTCCGCACGTCTCCAAGGTATGAATTCGTTAAAACATTTTGCAGTTCTCAGCACCTATATTACATTTTTCACTTCAGGCTTAAATTATGTCACATGTTTTATAACTAAATTAAAAGTGTTTAAAAAAACTGGAACTTTCACAATTGAATCATCCTTCAATTTCTTATCACCAAATGTAGAAGAACCTCTTTAGATTAAAAAGAGACTGATTCTGACCAAACTGATGAGGTAACAGCTAGTCACTGCACAGATAACTGTTGTTTTAAAAGGACACATATAAACTTTACTTTTAAAGCCTTTAAATTAACTGTAAAATTTTCATTAGATGTTTATTTACAGCGAATTCATTAGTAACAGCCTTACGTATCTATTTGTAGCTTTTTTGGTTCAGAATTTACTTCTTATGTTTGGAATTTAATAATATTTTTAACAAACTAAATGTAATATGAAATTAACAGGTGTAAAAAATTTAAAAAGTAAAGTTGAGCTGTTCTGTGATGGCACTTTATTGCTAGTTTAGTAATAAGCTTTTATTCTCATTTTACCCCAGTAAGGTATGGAATAAGAAAAATAACTTATTTAAACAATATGGATCAATGAGTACACTGTTAAATTAGGATTACTATTTGAATAGTTCAAAAATTGCTTTGGTCACAATATTTGCTCATACCAAAGTCATGGTAATACTATAAATTTAATGCTGTTTGATTATTATTTTTAAAACTGAGTTAGATTGTCACAGTATGCAACAAAACTGTATTACTAGTAAAAAGTAAATAAATAGCTAAATCTCTACATAAATGTTATTATGAAAGATTTGTGAAACGTTAAATCGGGCTCCCTTTCTGTTGAAGTTTAGAGGGTTTACAGTATTTATCCTGCCAAGTTTGTCCAGGTTTCATTTTTCCCAAGTAGAATAAATAAATGAAAGTTATAATAATAACGTTATTTCAGAATCCCAGATCTGCTTCATTATTTTATAACATTGCGGATTATTTTTGGAATCCGGAAATTTTGAAGAACCTTAACAAAAATCCTCCTCTTAAACTTCTCATCTCTATGTAGAATAACATACCTGGAAGCACAATGACACGCCGGAACACGTACGTGTGTACGGACCGCTCAGGTGCTGACAGACATTCTCTCCTGCAGAATGGCAAAGAAAACAGGTACTATGATTGACATCAGATTGTGCCGCAGTTGCTGTTGTATGTGGTTGAAGAGGGCAGAGATAATCAGCTTGTGTTGTTTTTGTTTGTAAAGATTTATTAAAATATGTTTCACATAAAGAGCTGAACTAGAAGCATTGTTCTTTTATTATCATGATAACTAGATGACTAATATGTTGTAAGAATGAATAAAAAAATGGTTTCTTCTTCTTCCTACAGCTCCCTGGGCCACCGCATGCCTGCAGCTTCTCCCTCCACACTCAGCATCGCTGGTGCTGGAGCAGCTTCGTCTTCATCCTCTTCGGACCGATGCCGCCTGACCCGAGGCTCCACAATCCGCAGTACCTTTCATGGGGGGCAACTAAGGGATCGTGGCCCTCCGAGCTACTCTGCACCACCCACATCACCTACCCTGTCTCACCATGACACCAGCCCGCTGCCCCACGCCCGCACCAGGGCAACCTCCAACCTCTTCACCAAGCTAACCTCAAAACTCACTCGCAGGTGACAATCGGGGGGGGTGGCGGTCATGTCCAGAAATAAATTTGAGTTTGTTAATATCTGTTCCCTCAGTTTAAACTGTGCAGAATGATTAGACCGCTGGCAGATAGTTTAATAAATAGTGATGGGTAGTAGTTTAATAAATAGTGATGGGTAGTAGTTTAATAAATAGTGATGGGTAGTAGTTTAATAAATAGTGATGGGTAGTAGTTTAATAAATAGGGATGGGTAGTAGTTTAATAAATAGTGATGGGTAGTAGTTTAATAAATAGGGATGGGTAGTAGTTTAATAAATAGGGATGGGTAGTAGTTTAATAAATAGTGATGGGTAGTAGTTTAATAAATAGTGATGGGTAGGTGACGCCACATGCAGAACCTTCAACCTTTATTAGGATTGTAGAAACAAAGTGAACCAAGTCACATGTGAACACAAAAGGAGTGATGATTCTGTTTACATTATTAGCTGATAATGAAGTGCAAACTGAGTAAAAGATACAAATTTATATGAAAATTTTGTTGAATTGAATAATACTTTATAAATCTCAGAGGAAGTTTTAGATTTAACGACAAATTTTCAAAGTTTCTTCTAATTGTTGTTGAGTTAGTGTGTTACTGTGAAGAGCATGTTCAGGGTTCTCCATAAAGTTTTTATTTGACCATGCACCCACCACATATGACATCATCAACATGAACTTGTTTTAAATTTGATGTCTCATAAAAGTTGGAACAGACAATAAATGGTTGATAAAGTGAATGATACAATTTAAAAACATTTCATTACGTTAACTGGCAACAGCTCAATATCATGATCAGTTGTTAAATTATTAACTAACAGAGACAGATGAGAGAGATTTTATTTTCAATGTAATAGTTATATTGTTTGGTCTTTTATTTAGATTTTTATGATTTACTGTTGTTAAGCTAATTCTTCCTGGTCTGGATGGTTTTACAGGAGTAATAAATACAGACAAAATCCTAAAAAGAAGAGTTGCATCATCCACAGTGGAATAGATACTGTTATCTGGATAAGACTAGATTTACCTTCAAACACTTGCTAATTCTATCCAAACACAAATTCTTTTTTTGTCAAAGCAACAATTTCAGATATCTTCAGCATCACCCTGAGACAGATTCAGCTCCAGGTACATTCTTCATATCCACGATCAACATTTTGACTACAGAAAGAGAATTTTCACCACAACAAAGACCTGTTTCAAATATCAGCACTATAACTGTTACTAGTTATTATTTTAGTTTCTAACATCTTAAATTAAAATTGGCATTGCATCAAGTTCTGACTAGAAATCCAAAATATTTGTATATGTGATCATATTGTTGCTAGTCTTTATTCCAGTGATGGAACTCTGATTGTTAATCTGATGGTTATGATAAGAACGATGGACATCACAAATGTCATTTTACTAGTTAAAATCATTAGTGGCTATTCTAGGTTATACGTATGAGATATTGGTATGATATATTTATATACTGTGTCTCACACACACACACACACACACACACACACACACACCCACAAGTGTGTTTTGGTATCCTTATGGGGACCGTCCAATGACTTCCATTGATTTTAGTAACTAGATTTATACCTAACCCAAACCCTTTTCCTAACCTTAACCATTACTGATCTATAACTAACCCTAAGACTAACTAAAACTCTATTCACACCATACCTATAAACCTAACCCCTAACCCTAAAAAGGGGAGTCCCCCTTATGGGGACCAGGCTTCGGTCCCCACAAGAACCCTCGGACCCCAGAAAGATAGTAAAAGTCAGGAAACTGGTCCTCAGGAGGTCAGAAATACAAACCCACACACACACACACACACACACACAAGTGTGTTTTGGTATCCTTATGGGGACCGTCCAATGACTTCCATTGATTTTAGTAACTAGATTTATACCTAACCCAAACCCTTTTCCTAACCTTAACCATTACTGATCTATAACTAACCCTAAGACTAACTAAAACTCTATTCACACCATACCTATAAACCTAACCCCTAACCCTAAAAAGGGGAGTCCCCCTTATGGGGACCAGGCTTCGGTCCCCACAAGAACCCTCGGACCCCAGAAAGATAGTAAAAGTCAGGAAACTGGTCCTCAGGAGGTCAGAAATACAAACCCACACACACACACACACACACACACACCCACAAGTGTGTTTTGGTATCCTTATGGGGACCGTCCAATGACTTCCATTGATTTTAGTAACTAGATTTATACCTAACCCAAACCCTTTTCCTAACCTTAACCATTACTGATCTATAACTAACCCTAAGACTAACTAAAACTCTATTCACACCATACCTATAAACCTAACCCCTAACCCTAAAAAGGGGAGTCCCCCTTATGGGGACCAGGCTTCGGTCCCCACAAGAACCCTCGGACCCCAGAAAGATAGTAAAAGTCAGGAAACTGGTCCTCAGGAGGTCAGAAATACAAACCCACACACACACACACACACACACACACACTGTATATAGTGTATATAGGGCATGCAAATAAAATTAGTGGCCTTATATTTATTTATCTGAGTGTTTTATTTTCTACTTTTATGATAGATTTTAGTTGCCTCACTGCAAAAAACTGAAGTCTATAATTGTTAGCGACATATACACTTTACCAAGTCAGTAATTTGTTTACTAAAGTTCTTGTGCAGTTTGAGAGTTTTAAAGGCTAAAATAGTTTTCTACCTCTGTGACAACCATTTTTTCTTGCTTTTTGTAATTCTTTTGTTTTTTGAGAAACTTTATTCTCTCTGTGTGTTGCTTGGTTGTTGACATGAACAATATACATAGATAACTGTTCACTGCAGTTCAAAGTAAATGATTTTAATTTTGACAGACTGAAAAATCTGGTGCCATATCAGTCAGCTCATTTCCAGGGTAAAACTATATTGGATGCCTTATTAAAAGTGTTACTTAGTTCTAGTTCAGTGCTGGTATTTACTCTAAATGTTGAAGGAATGTTTTTGTTTTTCGGAGATCCCTGTTTTGGTTGTGACTTGTTTTCTTGCTGCAATCTGTATGAAATTCTCCTTAAGGACTCCAACTGTGTGAAATTAAATTGTATAGCATTGACCTTTTGCAGCTTGAATCTCTGTATGGGTCCATGTTTATCTAAACATTTGATTCGCTCAGACCTTTTGCCAAGCCCTTCTGTGACCACAGATTATCCACTGCTCCTCTCTCCCTCCCAGTTATCATAATCACACATGTCTAATCTTATCAAACCTCAGCTTTACACTTGCCGGTCAGCTCCCCTGCTGCACCCTTTTCCACCACTTGCTCATCTGTGACTCAAATATATGCTCTTTTACACCCTGCTTTCCTAACCCTCTGCCCTTAATTCTCTCTTTTCTCCATCTTTATCTTCTTCTGAAACCCCCCTCCCCTCCCCCCGATTATGGCATCAGGGTCAACCTTGACCCGTCCAAGCGCCAGGGCTCAAACAAATCTGTCTCGGGTTGTACTCTTCCACAAGGATCAAAAACAGTTAGTAAGTTCCCATGTCTCTCGCTTCTTTCTTGTCTGCCTGTGCTGTCTCATCTGTCTGCCTGGTCATATTGGAATTTGCTCAAGTCAACAAATGCCTGACTTTATCACCCTGCTTGCGTGCATGGCTCGTGTATAATCTTTATTCTGTTAGGGTCCCACACAATTGGTTTCATGCATCGGAGCAATCAGAGAAGCATCTTTTAGGTTTTACTTTCAGGGTTTGTGTCCTTGTCCATGAAAACTGGGTACAGCAAGTCAACCATTAGAAATACTCTTTATGACTTCATGTAATAAAAGTTAGGAATGACTATGAAAGTGTTGCAGTGACTTAACCGTGTGGACAGTGTTAATGTCTGCATGCTTTATGGACTGTTTGTTAGAATTTACTTGTATATTTCCCAGTAAGACGAGGACCCACAATGTGTATCATATCATTGGCTTGTTGTTCCTGAAGCTCATTTGGTTTCATTGTATCGTACCAGCTGCTGGATTTCATCTCATCTGCCAGTTGAGGATTAGTTGTAAGGCTTATTGTAGTCCAGTGGATTTATATTTTACTCTGTTTGCCATCAGGGTCACAAATGAATCTGAGGGAATCAGGAGATTTGCGGTCACAAGGTCAGTATTTGTGTTCTACCTGCTTTGAGAGATATGTGTAATTGCAGTTGTGGCTCAGTGTCTGAACATTCTTCTTCTCTAGTTGCCATCTACCTGGGTATCAAAAAGCGTCCGAGCCCCGGGCCGTCGGACGTGGCTGGAATCTGAGAGGTGGTGGGCGGCGGGACCCTGCGGAGGTGGTACTGGCTCTGCGGGAGGCGGCACTTGGATGTGGCTGCCAGGTCCACCATTCCGGCCCCTTTCTGCTCTCCTGCACCCATGGCATGGCAGGGGGCCGTGTGGCTTTTGAGGCTGAGGTGTGCCATCTTTCCACAGGCACCTCCGAAACTTCTAACGGAGTGCGCTACACGCGACTTTGGGGGGCACCGCTAGCTTTTCGGGACATTGCCACCCAGATCTCTAAGGACCTTGAACTTTGAGCCAGAGGGTTTGTTTGCATTTGCGCGTGTGTTTCTCTGTGTTTGTGTGTGCATAAAAAGAATTTAAAAAGTGTGGGGAGGAGAAACAGAGACTAGGCAAGGGGCTGGACCCTTTCAACATGACTCTCTCCCCCCTTCACACACACACACACACACACACACACACATCTGACCCGTAAAGTAACACAGACTGAAGCAACCCCCGTTCATCCAATCACCGCATTCAGCTCAGCAAGCAACTGCAACCACTGGATATGGATCAGATGGAATCTGAGTCTGAATATTTTTCTTACAACTTCTAGCCATAATGACTCTTTATTTATGCTCTGATCTTTGTTTTCACCCACTGTCACTTTCATAACCACAGAACAACATTTGTTGTCAGTCAGACATCACTGACCACAAACCATTTTTAAAAATTCCTTTTTATAAGCCAGCAACACATACTGTTTGGTCTTTTTCCCTACTGGTGATTATCTGCTGACTTTTGATCTCTCAGAAACAACAACATGCACAATCACGTGATCATGCAAACGGATGTAAAGTGTTGCATTGCTTTGATTCATGTGCACACAGTAGTGACGCCTGCACCAGATTAAGGTCAGTGGGAGTTGACGTGTCTGTGAACATCCAATCAGAAAGAAATGTAGAGTCAACTGAGCCAATTGCTGAAAGGATCTAACCCCAAAGAGCCATTGAGATCTTGAGCTTTTTGGACTGATAAAGTTTGGCATCTCAGGTGCATTCATTTGCAAGTCACAAGCAAAAATTTAAAATTAAAGGTTTTTTTCTCTTGAAACAAATTGAAGATTCAGGCTCTATATTTAACAAATGACACTCCTGGGATTGATTTTGAATCTTGCCAGGGATCAGTTAAATGTTTGTTTCAGTGTATTTGAGTTCTGCTGCTGACAGATCGTTTTATGGCGCTGACTGAGCAGTTAACGTAGTAACCCTGTAAGTACTCAATGATCTGCTCTCTAACAAACAGAGTGACTAACTCGCCTTTCACCCAAGTTTAAATCAGATCAACAAGTTCTTGTTTTAATCGAACAAAACTTTGTGTTTTCATGGAATTCTTCTTGACTAAATACTTTAATTACTGGTCAAATCCACTTGTAAATTTGGTCAAACAACAACCCTTGACAGGTACAATCCAACTTATTAATGTCACATTATTCTGGATAGAAATCACAAATACATATAAACTCAGATTGATGGTTTTTCTTGGCACTTGAATCCATTTTAACTTCTTTAATATGTTTTATACAAGAATCTCAATTGATTTTGTTTTTCTATTGGATTCTAGAAGTTTGTCTTTAAAATCTAATAAGACCTCCAGCTTTGTATGAGCTTCTTACTTAACACAAGGGTTTGATTAAATTAAATTTAAATTAAATAGACTCTCTAATTAACTGAATTCTCAGATTTTTTACAACTTTTTTTTCAAATTGTTTCAATGTTCTAAGTAAAACATAACAACAAAGGACACATTGAGTCTGGTGAACTTTTCAATGCAATGCAACTCTTTTATTTATCCTGTTTTTGCTACATGATGATATCTTATTCATCATCTCTTGCTAATGGGAAACACCCAAAATTGGATGAGCCAAGCAACAAAACCTGAATTATACCTTCACCTTTATATACAAAGGTGTCATACACTCCCAGATGTCCACTTCTTTATCCGTCTGGCACAGTTTATAAACTGCTCAGTCCATAATTGGTGACTGTTTGAATCGGGGCGAGTTGATTCTGAAAAGGCACGATGGAGGTAAAGTGGACGCTGTTTTATTCTTGTTTGTCCAGTTGCCTTTAAATTAAAACCCCCCCGACGCCTTCATACAGGACATATTTAATGTTTAAAAAAAAAAGAGAAATGTCAGAAAAAACAGAGAATACGTTCTGTATTCCCTCCCTGTTTTTAGTGAATACTGTACTGTGATCTTTGCGTAGGCTTCAGAAGTCATATTGTTTGGCTGCTGATTTACTGTTAATACTATCTCTCAGTTGTGGCTTTACTCATGATGACCCAAACAACCAACCTGATTCCACACCATATCATTCTCACCCATCTTGATTCACCAACCCATTAGATTTTACAGGGACATCAACCTCAGCTGTCCTTCACCTTCACACACACCAGAAACGAGTTTGATCTTCTTCTTGCTGTCACATTTGGCTTCATTTCCATAAGGGAACAATCAGCCATCATTTGCTCTTTCATGATGTTTGGCATCTTCTCCATCCTGTTTGGTGTGTGCTGTTTCTTGTTGTCCAACAGAGGAGGCTGTTTTTGACCTGGCCTCCTCTCAAGTTGAGAAGCAGATACCAAAATGGACGCCTGGAGTCTGTCTGTGTCCTCTTTCTGGACGTTTCTCATTGTGGTGTATATTAGCATTAGGTTGTATAGACCTCAATGCACTTTGCTTTGACTTGAATCAGCTCCTTCCAGTGTACCTGTTTTGGTAAAGCCCAGAACTCGTCACTGGAGGGCGCCAATGTCTTAAATGTGAAACACTACGATTTGTGGATATTTGCACAGGTACTTTATTTATTTTTTAGAATAATATCATAATAAACTGGATTTATATCAGTCATTTGATGGCTGTATATAAAATATATGAATATAGTATATATCTTAGAGCTCAAGGTTTATTTATAGCTAGAACAAGGGAAGTAATACTAGATTAAAGCAGTTTCTGTCAGTGACATGGGGAAACAAAACAAACCTGCAATCCTGCATGACTTCAGGGTATGGGTTTCAGTGTGAACAAAAGAAACATGATGTACACCTTGCATTGGAGGCTTAATGACATGCAGACACTATCAGTTTGTAGAAATAAACAGTTCAATAAAGATTTTTTTTTTCCCTTTTACAAAAACAAACAGAAGGGCTCTGGTGAGAGGCAGTGACTTTACTCCACCTTGTTGTTAGATAATAGAAATTGAACTTGATTTCACAATAATCCTAAAAAAAAAAAATTCAATGACATGTTAAAAAGCCCTTAGTTGCAATCAAGCCATAGAAAAGTTATGCTACTGTCTTCTGATCTCAAATATGTATCAGGTTGTTTGCAGAGTATTTTAGTGGTATATTTTTATTTTATGTAAAAAGGAAGGAAGGTAATCACTTGGAGTCACACAACTAACTGTTATCGTACAAGGTGGATGAATGTTGTCTTGAAGTGAAATCTACTGTGAAAATTATTTTTAATTTTAAAGAGTATTTGTTGACTTGAGTCTTGATGAAATGCTAAGAGACTGGTCTAGTTCAGTGAAACTACAGCAGTATTAAGACCCCAGGGGGCTCAGTATTTTACAAGCAGCATCATTTAAACTGATTTCCAGACCAGTTGGTGTTTATTCTTAAGAGACTTAAGAAGACACTCAATTTGACTGTGAGTCATTTTACTCTCTTCTGCTGTTGAATTCTTTCCCTCAGAAGCAAACTGTAACTGAGATTACGTGGTTTTGGTACATGAAGAGAACATGGGCTGAAGTAGAATAAAATTTGCTGATGGCATTTTTTCCCCTTTATTTTGTTGTCTTTCTTTTACACAGTAGTACCAAAAAATCTGGCTTGATTAACGTCCCTAACTGATTACTAATACCTCAAAAAAACAAAAGCAATAATGACTCATAAAAAGGTTCATGGGGCACTTGTTTATTGAACAGTATGAACAGGGTCTGTCATTACTTTAAATAACAAAAAGTAGATGATGCCACGTCTGCTAGGAGAGCCCAGCTCAGTGGAGGCTGATCCCAGGATGTTACCAACAGGAGAACGTGAAAAAACAAAGGAAAGAAAATGACAGAAAAGAAAAAAGGCTGGAAGGAAGAAAAAAAGTTAGACGAGGCAAGAGTCTCTAGTTGAGCGGTTGATCTCTGCACGCCCTTCAGCTGGCTCGATTGCACGTGAATGGTCACAAGTAAAAGGAAAGTTTGTCCTTCTTTACTTCTGAGCGGGGATCATGCTGTCGATGGCCTCTCCCTTCTCAAGCTTCTTCTCCAATTCAACCATCAGCTTGACACCATCAACCACCAGCTGGACCTGTTCCACCTCAGAGGAGCCCAGACGGTCGGCGTTGGAGATGTCAAACACTCCACCCACAGAGGCGGTGTCCACGCCACCTAATGAGTTTTACAAATTATAAGATGTACAACACATTATAATCTCTGTAAAGATCTCAGCTGGTGGGTCAAACTGATTTAAGTGTCCAAACATGAGTGTATGTCCGTACCTGTGCCACGCTTCTGCAGACGCAGTCTGGTGAGGATCTCCTCAAATTTTGGATGTGTGCTCAGCTTGGGCAGCTTGACATGAACGCCACCACGCAGGCCAGTACCCAGGTTGGAGGGGCAGGTCAGGATGTAGCCGAGATGCTCGTTCCACATGAAGCCGTGGTTGTGCTTCTTGAAGATCTCCTCAATCTGACAGATATGACAAGAGAGTCAGACAAGTATACAGCAGTGAGCTTCATAGTTTGTTTGTTTTTTTCAGTTGGAGGGTGGATTATTTGTTTTTTTTTTTTTATCATTGTGCACCTTCTGCAGGCCAACACAGAAACGCTTGAAGACCTCCCTCATGTTGCCGCCCTTCTGCATAGAGATGACACGCAGGTGATCCTCCTCATTCACCCAGATCAGGAAGGTTTTGTTATCATTGTGCCTAAGACGAGATAAAATGTGGAATTATTATGATGCTTAAGAAAAATAGAACAATGAACATTGAAAACTGAACAAAGTGTTTACTCCATTCAGGGTCGGAACAATCATTGATCACACTCACCAGATGCCTCTGGCGTCGGGCCAGTCGCGAGCCATACCGGCGCAGGTCAGCAAGGGAGAGACGGGCTTGTCAAACAGGAAGTGATCATTGATCAGCTGCTCCTGCTCAGCATCAGTCATGGACTTCAGGGGATAGTACTTTCCCTTGAACTCACCATCCAGGCTGGTAAGAGCTGCGGGGACAGACATACTGTCAGGGGATTTAACAAAGGCAGGAAATGAGGGTCAAAAGGTTTCTCACTAAAAAGGAGACCAAGCACATGAACATATGTTCTTCTCACTGAGTTTATTAATTAAAAGCACTATCCATCTCTTGCTAATAGTGTGCTAAACCCTTTTCTACACTTACTTATGCAATAACTAATAATAGCTTACCCTCAACAGCCAGCTTCTCAATAGCTCTGCGCTCTCCACGGCTGTTGTGGGGGGGGAGGGTGTATCCCTTCACGCTGCGACCAGTACGAACACGACTGGAGAGAACATAGTTGGGGTCCAGGTCATCACCACCCTAATGAAAAGATAGAAACATATAAATAATATATGAAAAGGAGTTAAAATGTAATAGTAGTAATAGTTTTTAGGCCTATGTGACCTTTAAGATTCTGTTTTCTATCTTCATTTATTTGTTTTGCTCTTTGACAGTTATATTTCTGCGCTCTACCTTCAGGTTCTCAAAGTTGAGGTCAGTCTTGTGCTTGTCAGTGGGCTTGTATCCACCATGACGGTCGGAGATGACGGGGTCAAGCAGATCCTTGAACACTTCGTAGGACTCTTCATCACCTGCGACGCATCCAACAGTCATGATGAAGGGGTGACCTGAGGACATAGAGCAAATAGAAAGGATTGAGACAATTAGACAACCGTAGAAAATAGTTTATCATCTTACTAGTATTTCTGTTTTGATTTGTCTCTTGGTCTCACCAGGGTTGTCCACACCAGTCTGGATGACATCATCCAGAGTGTAACCACTAGGTGTCTGCTTGTCCCTCATCTTGCCATACAGCTCCTTGGTCAGAACCTTAGCCATATGGTTGTTGTGCTTGGAAAGGTCTGGATACTCTTCCTCAACTTTATAGTTGAGCTTGAAGTTGTTGTGGGTGTTTCCAAAAGGCATGATTGCTTTCTAACACTAAAGAGAGAGAGATTTTTTTAAATCTACATTAGTAACTTGGAGCTTAAAACGATCACGAACTAAGGGATCATTATCTGGCACTATATAAAGGTGATTTCAACAAATCTAAAAAGTCCTCAGAATCCAGACACATGATAAATTCTACAGCAGCTGCAGGGTACAAATGTGATGGCTGAGGAATCCTGGCAACAAATGTCACTCAGTTTCCAAAGGCTCAGATGTCCCACTGAAATAGGGAGTAAAGGAAGGAGTGTCTGTTCAGAAGGTATTTTTAGCTCTAGCACATCTGACCATATGCCCTTTACGTACTCAGCTAATAGAAGCTGTTTCTTCACTCGCTGTAGGTGATAACATTTTTAAAAAACTATCTCTTCTAAAGCTGGAACTACTGTATGCTGAACCTCAAACATAATCCTGACTTTTCTCCTCCTTTTCCTACCACACTCAAGCAAGATATAGTTTCTTAAAATGACCTGTTGACGTATGTAAGTAATTCATGGCTAAAGGAAACAAATACTCATGCAATGATACACATTCTCCACCATAAATAAACAAGATTTCTTTAAGTAGAACTGTTCTATGGTTAAAGCTCAGATAGGTAAAGAGTGACTCTGAAATGACTAAAGTAGATTTGAAGTTTTTAGACCGTCTCATTAACATCATAAAAAGTAAAGTATGTCTTAAGGAAACACTTTCTAAATGAGACAAATATTTCTAATAGTAAATAACATAATAGTTTTTTTGCATAATAGTTAAGAGCACAAAGCACTAATATATACGTTCATGTATGTATACATTTCTTATACTCAGTGGGACATGAATATCTTGAGAATGTATTCATACCAGAACTGTGCATTTCATTCCTTCTTTACAATAAAAAAATAACTCTGTATGAGATACTTTGAGTACTTTTACAAATTCATCCATTACTTATCTTTTTTAAAAAAGAAACAGTCTTTTTGCCAAATTTCTTTACCTGCACACAAGACAAGAACAGAGGTAACAGTCCTTGGGATCAGATCCTGTTCACCAAAGCCAAAATAGGGGTCACCCAACTCGGAAGGTCTCTGCCTCCCATATATATACTGGGCAATCTATCAGCCATTGGTTTGGCCATTTTAGTGCCTGCTGAGCCCTCATTGGCTAGAGATGTACAGAGAGTCTGAGCAGTTTATGAGAGAAACGCCTTTGCATCACTGTCATCCAAGACGAGAACTGCAGCTTTACCCTCACCCCTCTCACCACCCCTCACCCCATCTGAACCCATACATAGCCCCAGGAGGAGGAGCTGCTCATAAAGCTGTTGGAAAAGTGATAGGGGGTGAAGCAAGTGAAGACTTGGAAAAAAAACTAACTACACCATTGCCAGAAATGCCATGAAGAACAGGGATCCTTGTGTTAGGTGTGAACATTAGAAAGTGTTTGTATTTTTTCCTCACTTAAAATTGGCTCCAGTGGAAACAGAAAATGTTACTTGTGTTCCAGTCAGATTGTATCATCATGATAAATAGCATCTTTATCAAAAATTGGAAAAGTTTGAAGAAAACTTTCTTGAAGATGAGTTATACAGTAGGTACTAGATAAGATGTAGTGTTAGAATAAACAGCTATTCAAAAGCTGTTTTCTTTCTACATGTTCGGGTGTTCATGGTTTATTTGCAATTAAACCACCACAGTGTGTCCTGACTGCCATCCACTGCTAGTGTATGTGTATTCTTATAATATATGAAATTATAAGCTACATATATTTGTTAAATACATGTTTCATAGTCAAAATCCTTCTTGAAAGGCACGTGTTTGTCATGAATGCAGGATGTAACTGTGGTGTAATATTGCAAGGCAACAACGGTACCTGACGCAGCAGGTGAGTCCAATCTGCTAAAATGTTATTGAAGCAAATTAAAATGTTCTCAGTAGTTTGTTTGACCTCGTGATCTTGTTTTCGGCCTGATAATGTCGTCATGAGATGATGGATGATGCCCTGGCGTATCTGATCCCAGATCCTGATCAGAGCATCACTGACTGTCTCAGGTGCAACCTGATAGCATCAGATGAACCTAAACATGATGTTCTAGAGAGGTTATGTTAGATTTAGGTCTGTAGATTTATCAGTTCTTTCATCATTGGGTGCTGTGCTGAGTGAGTTTTTTGCTTGATTTGTCACTTTTTTGCCACTTGTTATGATGCGTAACCATGGCAACAAGAGACTTGTTTACAAGAAAGACAGCTAACTGACATTTCTAAGGCTGAAATAATCCTCAAATTGAAACTCTGGATCCCTGATGAGCTCAAAAGAAGAAGACGTGGATGCAGAACAGGAGCAGAGTGAAGAGAGAGAAAGAGGAAGTTTAAACATTCACTTCCATCAGTCATATTGACAAATGTGAGATCTCTTTGCTAACAAAATGGATGAACTTGAATCTCTGTTGAAGACCCAGTCAGAGTATCAGGAATGCAGCATCATGTGTTTTACTGAGACATGGCTAAAGGAACATATCCTGGACTCCAGCGTGTCTCTGTCTGGCTTTCAAACAATACGGACAGACAGAGATTTGAAGAGGAGCTGCAAAAGAAGAGAAGTTTGTCAGCTGATCACATCTGCAGTCACCTGTTGGGGGCGGAGCATCAAAGCAGGTGACATGAAGAGGCTGAACAGATGGATAAGGAGGACTGATTCTGTCCTGGAGACTGAACTGGAGTCTCTTGAGTTGATTGTCCAAAGGAGGATGAAGAACATGATGGAGAACCCTCATCATCCTCTTCAGAACACAGTAACTCAACAGAGTGTCAGAAGATTCTTCATAATCCGCTGCAGCACAGACCACTACAGGAGATCCTTCCTGTCCACACCTAGAACCCTCTACAGGAGATCCTTCCTGTCCACACCTAGAACCCTCTACAGGAGATCCTTCCTGTCCACAGCTAGAACTCTCTATGGCTCCCTGAAGGAGAACTGAGCTACAACAACACTTGAATTTCCCTTCGGGGATTAATAAAGTATTTTTGATTTGATTTGATTTGATCACTGCCTGCACACTGTGGCCACAGGAGGCTGGACATTATCCTGCATTTAGAGGAACCTGGGACCAGTAGAAAAATGTCCGTGCTCCACCTGTGAAACATTCCTGTTTTGGGGGTCGTCTCATTGTTCCTAACTTTATTAAAACCAAAACAGCTGATGCTGATTAACAACACCCTCTGATACTGAACTGATAAAATACACATCACAGAAGACTCACTGACTTGATGCTAACCTCTGAACAACAAGTGTTCCCTTTAATTTTCTGACCAGTGTATTTGTACTCCACTAAACATTGAATGCAGATTACATCATCTGGTCTTTACAGGGAACCTCTGTTGACCATTAAATGTCCATTAACATCAATAGTTCAACAAACGAAACATCAGAGTGTCAAAACTGGCACAGTTCAAAGATTTGGTCACTCTACCCTGCAGTTCTGTTTGTTTGGATATCCCAGCAGATTCACACAGGCAGCTGGCCAGTTCACACCTAGTCCCACCCTGTCCCTCACTTTATAATCACATCAATCTGTACAGGCAGTTAGAAGGACTTTTATCCCTCATTTGTTCATCTAAATGTTTTTCATTCTGCAGGCTACAGCACACACACACACATCATACACACATACACACTCCAGGTCAAATCAGGAGCTACACTGAGTTTTGTGTCTTTCACAAACTACCAACTTTCCAAATAGTAGATGATTGCTCTTCCTCCTAAGCCACAACCTCCCAACCAGGATGATGTCAGTGTCTCTCCTTTTCTTCTGTTTCTGGTGCTGCCAGTGTCCAGCGACAAATCTGTCTATTAGTGCACTTACCCTGGAACCAGTTCTCATATTACCCAGCTGTCTATTGCCTGTCCTCCCCTTAATCAGGTGTTTCCAAATTAGAGCAGATTTCTGCTATCACTCCATGCAGTAACCTTCATGTTTACTTTGTTCAGTGTTGTTTTTCTAGATAAATAGTTATCTGATCCCAGAATATATTAAAAAACTTGAGTGGAAAATAACTGACAAGTTTTTTTAAATGCCTAGACACTCCATATCACACGCCAGATGATGGAATATCAATGTTTTATCTGTTCCAGAGGTTCTAAAATTAATAAATTCGTTTAAAAGTTCTAAAGACAGTATTTAGTCTGGATCATAATCTTATAAAACTCTATAAAGATGCTCTTGCAGAGCATATTAACTAGTCCATAAAACAGTTTCTTGTTACTTTCTTGAGTGAGTGAAGAGTTTACCATAAAGCACAGTTTTATGACAGATGAGTTTTTAGACCAATCTTTGATGCCATAAATCATGAAACGCTTACTTTAATATCACCAACGTTATCCTCTGATGGATAAAATCAGATTTTTCAGATTGTAAACAAGCTGTACAGATGGGTCACTCCCTTTACCTCACCTGTTCAACTGGACCCTATTTAGTCTTTACATCAATAACTTACCAAACATCTGTCCAAATGTTAAAATGCAACTTTATATTGATGGCATAGTCACAGACATGCTGTAATATTATCTACAGCGAAGATATCAGAATCTGATTGGTTTCAAAATCCTTAATTACATCTAAATTAAAAATAATTAATTAAAATACAAAATGTGGAATTATACTGGTGTGTTTATTGATTCAGACCTTCATGAAACATGTTAAAAATGTCACATATTATCAAGTTTAACCAATTCAGATTTTAAGCAACAGTTTATTTGAATGCAGTGATATTTTATCATATATTATACTACAACATGGTCACATACAACAGCAGCTAAAAGCTTTCTTCAGGAAAGCAGTTCATATTTTAAACAGAAGACTGATGCATTTTCATTGGTGATATCCCAGGAAAGTTTTTCTTAGATGTTTTTAGAATTATTTGTTTGCTGTACTCGTGAGATGTGTCCAATTCTGATGTACTCTCCTGATTATTTGTGTCTTTTATTTTGAAAAGTCATCTGATGTATCCTGTATAACTGCTTTAGGGAACCTACCATAGGGCTATAGATGTAATTTGGCAGTTGCCCTAATTCTAGCAGATTTACATTGATGCTTTCAGCTGATATGATAATCAATAATCAATTTGAATTGTCCTAATTCTATACATTTAGTAAAGATAATGTTCTGAGTTTGGGGTGGACATCATATACAGTTTGCTCCTGATGTTATACTCACAATAACTAAATCATGAGTCTAGAACAGTTATGCAATCAAATGGTGATATGATGCATGCGCCTTGTGCTAATGGTGACCATGGAGTTCTTCCAGCTTGACAGGATGCTGGAACCCCCATCAGGCCACAAAAATAGTTAACCAATCAAACAGCTTGCATGATATACTGGTCTAAAAGAAAGTTGGATTATTTTAATTGGGTCAAACTTTTAGCAGATGATAGAATCACATTGAAGATTGAACAGAGAAAATATTAATCGAATCTTAGCGTGAAGTCTGATACTACAGTGGACCAGAGGTAGTGATCAGCAGCTCAGTGTCCTCCCAAGACATTTTCCTGAAACAGTGTGACCCTTTGAAATGAATCCTGGCCAACTGCTCTGACCTGTGTCAGAATAGCATGGTGTCAAGCTGCAGCTGCATCCAGTGCTACACTCAAGTACACCCAGAGGATAAATCATTTCAAGTTGTTCATCATCATTAATTTAGAGCATTTCCCAAAGTAGCAATACATGTTTGTTGTTTCTTCAGTATAAATCTGTTTCTGTCATACATGATTGGAACAGTGATTGGTAACAACATACAGTGACATATATTAAGCCGCTACACTGTAAATAACATATTTATGACAGAGTAACGCTTGTCTGTAGAGAACCATGATGGAGTATAATTAATGCCAACAGCCTAATTTACAGTGTTTTTCATTTGTGTTTTACAAGTGGGAATTTCTTCATTATTTGACTGTTTAAAGGCCTAAAACACAAACTCTAAAAAAAAATTGAGATACTTTGACAGATGGTTGCTCAGTTTGTCTTCTACATAAATTAAAAAGAAGTGGTAGAACTAATTCAGGTCCAGAGTTATGAATTTGCTTCAGTGCTTGTTGGAATGTCCATGCTGGCTCTTACTCTACTGGAACTTGAGTCACATGTATGTATCATGGTCAGAGGGAAGCTATAATTATACCACGCTTGCTGGGTTCATCTGTACACAGTCAGAAAGCAAACCCAGGACCCTGATTCAATTTCATCTTGTCAGTTTTCTATATATCTCAGTCTAGACCCAGCTTTAACTAAACACCCCACAAACTTTAAACTTAAAGTTGAAAAACTCCTCCAGACTAAATACAGCAGCAGGCTGATTGAGATACTGAGGATAAAATGAGATTAGTGTGACGTCCTCCACCTTATCACTCCTCCACAGCATTAACAACTGAATCATGCAGGTAATATTACAGCGTTGTAGAAAGGTGTAGAGCTCTCAGTAGGATTAACTGGACCAAAGCACATGGACACAATGTGCTCTAACTGGAAACAGTTTATTTAAGCAAAGTGAATGTGGATGATTTCATTTGAATGAATAAGGTTTCAACATTCTAGAGGCTTTGAGTACATTATGTGACCATAAATCCCAGTACGTGTGATGTAAGAGCAAATGACGTGCAGTAATGTGCAATGGAACATGAACCTCCACCTGACACAGTGGCAAGAGCTCAGAGGGGAAACATTTGGGGTGAAATCCGCTGGGTTTTGTTCACATGATGTACAGAAGTGATTCTATTTTACATTTGATTCTGTGTTCAGCAGCACTGGAGCACCACAGGGGCCCGTGCTTTCTCCTGACTTGTTTACTCTGATCTTTGTTGTGTTCAGAAGTAGTAGGATGATCTTGTGATTGATTGTTGTGTCAGAGATGGAAGTGGGTGAATACAGGAGCCTGGTTAATAATGTTGTGAGGTGGAACAAGTTGAACCGTCTCCAGCTAAAACATCTTCAAGAACAAAGAGCTGGTGCTGAGCCTTTCAAGAAACAAGCCTCATCCACTGCTCACAAGGGTGTTAATGTGGAGGTAAAAGTACCTACAGTAGTACTACAGCTGGATCCAGATGGACCAGCATATTGCCTTGCACTTTGGAAGAGACACTGCTGGAATACTGCTGGACTATAAAAGAACATCTAAGAAGCTATAATTTCTCTAAAGATGTATCAGTAAGGATTGATTTTCCCCAAAGTGCATAACACCTGATTTTAATGTGGGAAAAACAGTTTAATTACAGACTTTCCTTTGCACATCCCTGAGAATTAAATAAACACACATCCCAGTTTTGAACCTTTAGATATGCCCATAAGTTTCTGAAACATGATTCACAAATTTCAGTGGGCCACATCAGATATTGAGGCAAGTGCCCCTCTAAAATGGGTCTGGCCAGGCAGAGTCACACACACACACATTTCTTTTGTTATCCTTATGGGGACCGGTCATTGAATTCCATCGATTTTAGTAAATGGATTTATACCTAACCCAAACCCTTTTCCTAACCTTAACCATTACTGATCTATAACTAACCCTAAGACTAACTAAAACTCTATTCACACCATACCTATAAACCTAACCCCTAACCCTTAAAAAAGGGGAGTCCCCCTTATGGGGACCAGGCTTCGGTCCCCACAAAAACCCTCGGACCCCAGAAAGATAGTAAATGTCTGGAAACTGGTCTTCTTCAGGAGGCTAGAAACCCCACACACACACACACACACAGGTTTGTTTCACTATCCTTATGGGGACCGTCCATTGACTTCCATTGATTTTAGTAACTGGGTTTATGGCTAACCCAAACCATTTTCCTAACCTTAACCATTACTGGCCTACAACTAACCCTAAGACTAACTAAAACTCAATTCACACCATACCTCTAAAACTGACCCCTTACCCTAAAAAGGGTTATATCTCAAAACTGGTCCTCAGTAGGGTAGAAAAACAAGAACACACACACACAGATGTGCATGCAAACAAGCTGTTTGGTATTGGCAGAGAACAGCTGACAAGATTTTCATGGGTGCAACCCTCCAACTCAACTCTGCTGCTTAATCTATCAAAACATTTTCCTGATGATTGGGGCTCAGTTTAAAAGAAAAAAAACACAGGCTTTCCAACAGTATAAGATTTATTGCCGTTATAAATGTGCACAAAGGTAGATCTTTAGCACAAGAGCATAGAGGTAGGAGTGTACCACACCACTCAGCTTGTGTTTGGGTGTTTCATCTAGAGTGAACCAGTTTCTGTCCTGTTTGGTTGGAAGTGCACAAAAATGTCGAGTTTAGAGGAAATCCTTCAAGGTTTCTCTAATACTCCAACAACATATGGTATGACAACATTTGGACTGAGTGGTGAGGTGGATGCAGTGCAGTTCAGTGAAGCGTGTTCAGACCTCCACACAGGGTAAACTAACTAACCTCTCTACAGATGAATTGCACAACACATGAGAGCCAGCTCGTCAGGTCAGGTCCGTTAGAGTCAGGATTAGGAAGTCTGCTTTCAAAGAGATGTTCTGAAAATGTTTATAAAACCAAGAAGCCTCATAGTCTTTAAATGTGCTAGAAATCTGACTCATTTCAAGCTAAGATAAACTAATGAAAGGCTCAAGAGTATTTTACAGAGTTTTTACAGGCTATTTGTTAGGACAGTGTCCAACTTCTGTCTACCTACTTGAAAATTAAAATATATATGGCATTAGAGAAAATGCACAGATGCCTACATAGGGTTTATTTAATTCTGAAGCCACTGGAGTCCAACATAAAATGACTTCAGTCATGTGAGAAAACTGTTTTTAACAAAGCTTGACCGCGAATGCTTTAAGTTTTGCTATGTTTTATTCTGCTTGGGATGTGCTCAGTGGACAATGATTATGGGTTTATTCTCTAAAGAAGTCTGTAATAAAAAGTCTATCAGTTGAAGGATATGACCCCATAAAATGTGCTTTTTGTGTAAAACTAAATGTCAATACTGATTAAGTTAGTTTGAGTAATACTTGCATTCAGTCCACGTGGAATACTTTTGCAAGTGTCTCCATCTAGTGGACTCTAGTGTATCAATTTGCTTTTCACTGCAGTCAGCTACTCACTTCTTGTAGTATACAAAGCCATAAAATGAAGACTAACCACATAATACAGAGTAGATCTTGATTTTAGTCTTGGTAAAAACAAAGATTTGGGTCAGAAATTGTACAATTAAAGTTAACTATCAAAGCTAAAATATTTTTGATATGCACCAGACCATTAGAAGTAAAACAAAGAAATGAAACCATGTGCAGATTCACTCCTAAAGTCAATCTAGAACTATTAATAAGATGCATGTTTTTGACTGTGGAGGGAAATCAGAGAACCTGTCAGCCATACTGTTATTACCACCTGCCTGATACCAAAACAGACCCATTGAATTATGATGAAAGACTTGGGGTCTCTGAGGATTGAACTTCCTTATTCACACATGCACCTGTGACATTCAGATTACTGTAATGGTGGTTTGTGGCCCTCTTCTGATAACTAATTTTGGTAGGTTTTGACCATCATCATCTAGACAAAACACAGATGATTAACTACAGGCCGATCTCCAATCTTCCATTCTTGAGTAAAATCATTGAAAAAGCAGTTTATCATCAGCTAAATGACTTTATTAGACAAAACAACTGCTATGATGTCTTCCAGTCAGGTTTTAGACAGCACCACAGCACCGAGACTGCTCTGACCAAAGTTATTAATGATATATGTCTGAACACAGATGGTGGAAAAATGTCGGTGTTGGTTCTACTGGATCTCAGTGCTGCGTTTGATACAGTCGACCACATTATATTATTACAACGACTGGAGAACTGGGTGGGTGTTTCTGGTCCTGTACTAAACTGGTTTAAAACATACTTGGAGAACAGGAAGTATTTTGTGTCAGTAGGTAATTTTACATCTGAGCAGACCAGAATTACTTGTGGAGTTCCCCAGGGTTCCATCCTGGGGCCTCTTCTGTTTAATATCTACATGCTCCCACTGGCCCAGGTCATAAAGAGCAATAATGTTAGTTACCATAGCTACGCCGATGACACACAGCTATATATCACAATGTCACCAGGAGACCGAGGTCCTGTACTGGCTCTCAGTAAATGCGTTGAGGAGATTAATGACTGGATGTGCCTCAACTTCCTTCAGCTGAACAAAAATAAAACTGAGGTGATTGTTTTTGGAGCCAAAGAGAAACGACTGCAGGTCACCACAGAGCTTCAGTCAATACACCTAAAAACCACCAACCAGGCCAGAAATCTGGGTGTAGTGATGGACTCAGACCTAAACTTTGAAAAACACATTAAGGCAATCTCTAAATCAGCCTATTATCACCTGAAGAACGTCTCTAGGATAAAAGATTTAATGTCCCAACAAAACCTGGAAAAACTAGTCCATGCATTCATCTTCAGTCGGCTTGATTATTGTAACAGCATCTTTACTGGTCTTCCTAAAAAATCAGTTAAACAGTTGCAGCTCATTCAGAACTCTGCTGCTAGAGTTCTCACTAAAACCAGAAAAGTGGACCACATCAGTCCAGTTCTGAGGTCTTTACACTGGCTGCCTGTCCGTCAGAGGATAGACTTTAAAGTTCTGCTGCTGGTCTATAAAGCTCTGAATGGTTTAGGACCAAAATACATCAGTGACCTCCTGACCCAGTATGAACCTACAAGACTCCTCAGGTCTTCTGGATCTGGTCTTTTATCAGTTCCCAGAGTCAGAACCAGACATGGAGAAGCTGCTTTCAGCTTCTATGCTCCACATTTCTGGAACAAACTCCCAGAAAGCCTCAGATCAGCTGAAACACTCAGTTTATTTAAATCAAGGTTAAAGACCCACCTGTTCTCCGCTGCATTTACATAAAGTTTTATTAGAAAGTCCAAATCCACATGGTTGCTTTTAAGCTGTCCTTTGTTCTAATTCTGTTTATTTTTAAATCATGTTTTCATTCTTTTACTTATGCTTTTGTTTCATGTAAAGCACTTTGAATTGTCCTGTACATGAATTGTGCTATACAAATAAACTTGCCTTGCCTTGCCTTGCATCATATATAAGGATAACCTTTAGAAGCTGCAAATGTGGAGATTTTGTAGCTTTCACAAATTTAATCTTAAAATAATTCTGTTTTTTGTACAGTATTAATTCCTAACAAAAGTCATTTGAAGATACTATTCAAAAAAAGTCCAGCTCAACAAGTTTAATTCACATTAACAAAACTATATATTGCTTTTTTCTTCTGCTAATACAAGAACAGAATCATTAAGTTTTTTTCTCCTTAGTCAAGGGAGCAAAGTACAAAGGTATTTTCTATGGTGTAGTGAGCATGGAGTGATACTGAGAGGGCAAAGGTCATGAATGCAATGCAAAGCAGACAACAAGTGATTACTGAAAAGACCATAGAAAGGAAAGAACTGTTGAACTTCTTTAAATAGTTATTTTTGAAAGTGATGACACAAATTTCCAAAAGAAGAATAAGTTTGGTGTATAAATCATTTCATTTTATCCATCCTTGCATTCATACCTCTCAGCATCTCTTTCCCTGTCTCCTCCCCCCCCCCGGTTACACGTTACTGAAACGCCTCAGCTGAAGGGTGTCACAGCTTCATCCCACAAACATCAATCACCTGAGTTTCTGTGGGGGGGAACACTCCAAGGTATAAGTAGTTCAGATGTGTCATGTTTCTACATTTAGATTGCAGTTAAAGATTGTTCTGCTTAACGCATTTTTCAAAGAAAACTTGCTTTGAAAAACACTTTTAAGAAACAGATTAATTCATTTAAAGCGTCATTTTGATAAAAAGAAAAAGAGAGGCATAATTATGAGAACTCATAATGAGAAATACGATAGAGATACATAGGCTACATCATTTTTATGAGATAGTACCTAAATTATCTGATAAAAATTATGACAAATTAGACACTATTTCAAATTGATGACCTTTCATCTCAAATGTATGAAATACTATTTCTTCTTAATGACTTCGTGACTTTAGTAGTGAATCACTCAGACACTGCTGTGACTTCAAGAGGCTGCAGAGCTTGTCCCAAAAATTGATAAAAAGCAGATTTTTAATGGGGCAAAGGAACTGGTGTTTTTTTTTTAAATTAGATAAACTTATATTAAGGGTTAAATCAAACATCATAATTGCTTATGTATTTTTTCATCAATTAAGCCAAGGTGAAATAATGAAATGTTTTTTTTATATATATATATATATGTGAGCTGAAATCACCCTGGAACTACACTGACTGCAGAGCTTCATGCAGTCCAGCAGCAGGGTGTAGAGTCCACTGAAAGTCTCATGTTAATAACTCAGTATCGCATAATTATGACTTCACCCTTTACAAATTGTGGTATCTTGTGAACATGACCGTCAAAATTCGGACTTAGTATCATAAGATACTAGGACAGAATTGTTAGGTCATTATTATATTATTAATAAGAATTAGACGATGATTAGAATTAAGTTGAGATGAGATCATCACAGACCGTTGTGACTTTAAGAAGCTGCTGGGCGTCATGCTGCACAGCAGCGGGGCGTGTGGTGCAATAAAGTCTCCAAAGACTTCCTGGACTAACCAGATCTGTGCACAGTCACGAAGCATTGTCTCGCATGATGTCTGCAGCTGACTGGAAGAAGCGATGTGAGGCTGAGTGGGGTCTCCAGGGCGCCCCGATGCCCGACGATGTGGACTGGAAGTCCGTGTATGAGGCCAAGCCGCTGGGGAGGAACTTACTGACGAACCCCGCACCTCTCGGTACCACATCGGTGCTACACACAAGAATCACAATCCGAATTCTGTTGCAAACGATCTTAAGATGAAATGATTTTACGATCAGCATTAAAACGTGTAAAGGAATGGTTTATTAAAGGAAGATTTAGAGACTTTTTATTTTCTTAAACACGCTAATATAGAAATTACGGTAATGGGCGTGTCAGTGAGTCAGTTTAAACTTTTCATGACTTTTCGTCACTCACGTTTCAATTCGGTTGTTTGTTAAAATGTTTTTTTCTGTCGGCAGTTTTCTTTATTTTTCTTTGAATCAGACATTTTTGTTTGTTTGTTTGTTTGGACACAACATCAACAGTCTCTGGCTCATACTTCATCAGAAACTTCAGAACAGCAAACTATTAAACCTGATCATAAACATCTAAATAAAGAAGAAGTTTGACAGAGAGGAACAGATTGTGTAGAAATCTCTGTACACAGGAAACTGATGTTTGTAAGACTTGAGGGATGATGTTGCATCAGCTGGAATAGAAAGTACAAAGATACGAAGATATTCTTTTTTAAAAATCTGACACTGAAAATGACAAGCACAGAGTTGGTTTTCTAAGTCCTAGATGTACTAATAATGTACTTTGTGTACAATATATGGTTTTAAAAGAAGTGTGTTGAGGGAGAATGAGTAAAACTGGAGTCAAAATGGCCCCTGTGTTTGTTTGAAAGATTGAAGGATTGGGGCTGGTCTCTGTGTTGGATGATCCTGAATAATGCTTTAAGAATGTGCTTGTGCACACCCAGTAAACCTTAACAAAAACATGGATTATTCTGTTTTTTTTGGGGGGTGAATTTGCACTGAGATTACTGTAGTCACAATGATAAACCATCCTGTTGTCCACAACAGGCTTCAATAAGGACATCCCTCCACCTGAGCCTGAGCTGCCTGAAGTGCCTCCAGGTGGCCCTCCACGTTTTCAGCCTGATGGTAAGGTGTCCGTATAATCTGCATGTTTTAATATAAAGTTTGGTTTTTGTGAAGTACCATTACTAATCTGTTCATTTTCAGGTGACTTTACTGGCTGGACCACAAGTGTGGAAGTCCTGCCCTATGATACAAGTGGCATCCCAGAGGGTGTTGTCATCTGTGCATTGCCTCAGTACAGGTAAAAGTTACTAGAGAGCAGAATGTAACTAAATGCAGTAAAAAACAGCTGTAAATTCATTCAAACCAGTAAAACATGTTAGGATTTCACTACTGAGTGTCATGTCATGTGTCTTGTCCTCAGCTGGTTCACCTTGGAGCAAGTTGTGGACCTGAAGGTAGAGGGACTGTGGGACAAGCTACTGGATGATTTTCAGCCTGAAATCGTTGTTCAAGACTGGTGGGTCACTGAGCACTTCCATCTACCTTTTACCTATAGTGCTGCACAAATAGTATTTGTCTCCTTGAAGATTTCTTCTGTTTTTGCATTTTTGTCACATTTAAACTTTTCAGATCATCAAACAAATCTTAAAATGAGACAAAGATAACCTGAGTTAATACAAAATGCTGTTTTTAAATGATGAGCTAATTTGTTACGGCGAAAAAACCTATCCAAATCAGCCTGGGCCTTCATGAAAAAGTAACTGCACCCTAAATCCATAAACTGGTTGTGGCCTCCCTTAACAGCAACTCCTGCAATCACACTAAAAAAACTAAAAAAAAAAAAAACTTTTTTATTATCGAGGTGAAAATCCTGCTTTGCTTTGGATCATTGTCCCGCTGCATCACCCGAGTGCACTTGGACTTGTTAAGGTTACACACTGATGATGATCTCATAATCAAATGTACCAAATCAAAAATACTTTATTAATATTTATTTAATATTTATTTATTATTATTATCGCCGAAGGGAAATTAAGTATGGACATTATGTTAAAAGTATTCTTTATTTAAAAGGTTGAGATTAATACAAGTTTAATTATAAGGGTGAGTGGGGGCTCCTACTCAATTTTCCATCCTGGTCTGCCTCTTTGGGGGGCAAATCCCTGGCCCCAGGGGTTGTTGAGCACTAACCTGACCCTGTACTGGGGGGCAGGGGCATTGTGCTGGATCTTAGGGCTCCTTGGCCTGTGTCCTCTTGGGGCACCCTCTTGCTGGGGGTGGGGTCACTCTGCTCTCTTGCAGATATCACCTCTCTATTTGGTGCTTGTTGGCTCGGGGCTGCTGTGCTTCCTGGTGCTTGGATCTGGTGCCCCCAGGTGCCCATTGGGCCGGGCTGGTGGTTGCTTAAAGCCCCCCCGCTCTTGTTTTATAGTAACATTTCTGTGCAGCCATTCCACATGATAAATGTTCATCAACACACACACACACACACACACACACACCTAGACACATGTACACACAAACAGCCATGTGACACACTGTTGCATGCAGAAAAATCACAAAGTGCTTTACCAATGGACAAATAGAGATTACAAAATCATTAAGAGTAAAGAATTAAAACATAAATCACAAGGAATTAGATAAAAACCAGCCTAAATATTCTGGGATGCATAACCAGCAGGTCTTGATCGCAGGACACCAAAGGGTCTTTGATGTAGGACAGTGTCTGTCTCCTCAATGCTCCATAAACTGAAACCAGGATCTTGAAGTCAGTATGGGAACGTATTGGGAACCAGTGTACTATAACTGTATGAGTATTAGAGTAATGTGTGTTTTAGAAGACTTGGTCTGAAGCCAAGCACTACCTTTTGATGTAATGACTATAATCAAGTGAACTCTCAATGACACTTCTGCACCTGTCAACAGGTATTTTAGCCAGTCCTCATCATCAAACTGCTCCAGCTGTCTCAGGTTTGAAAGGTTCCTTCCCCAGACGGCATATTTCAGCTCCTTCCAAACATGTTCAATAGGATTTAGATCGGGATTCATTGAAGGACACTTCAGAATAGTCCAGTGTTTGGTTCTGATCCATTCTTGGTGTTTTTAGCTGATGGGTCATTATACTGCTGGAGGACCTGTGACTGACACCAACCTTTCAGGTACATGGTCACACATTTCACCCTAGAATGCCTTGATAGTCTTGAGATGTCATTGTACAGTTCACAGAGCTTGATGCAGACAGCTCTGGGTTTTCCTTTTTTCAGTCTCTTCAAAGGGTCTCATCACTTTTGTCCAAGCCAGTTTTATTAATTTGTTTAAAAAATATATTTTATTGTATCTTTTTTTTTTATTAGATTTTCACTGGTTAAGTGCTTTTTAGTTGAGCGTGTTTGTGTGAATCGTTGCCTATGTGGTCCTATGACGGACTGGAGACCTGTCCAGGGTGTAATCCCACCCTTTTGCCCAATGAACTCCTGTTTAATAAACCTAAGCCAACTAATAAGCTACGGAAAAGGTCCGGACTGATTCAATAAATAATTTTTGAACCCAAAGAACAAAAGTGGTGAGAGGAAACAACACTGAGTTCATCCAGTAGAGGACACCAAAATGTCAGACAATGTACCATTCAGATCTGGTACTAAAGAAATCAGTCAGCCAATTGATCAGAACAACATCAAAATCAATAATTCTTTTTAAAAAGACAAAACTGTCAAATTATAGTGCTGGATAAAATCCAAAGTAGATGAAAAGGTCACTAAGACAAGCTGCAATTTTACCTTTTGTACACTAAAACATCTATATTTTTAAAGGATTCTTTCTGGAAGCTGCTAAAAATACCGGGCATATGTTGTCATTTTGTCAGGTATGAGGAGAGCCAGCTGCATGACTTCATCTATGAGCTGCATGTAAAGTTACTGGGTGCAGACAAAACAACAGTGATCTCTGAGTACACAACCAAACCCAAGGAGGACCTGAGCACTTATTCACACAGCTGGAAGGAGGTGAGTCACTAAGTCCCAGTGATCAGCCTGGATCAGAACTTTTCACTGTACACGTGTATTTTGCCCTACAGGTGAAACATGTGTTCTCTGGTTATGGTCCGGGGGTGAGGTATGTCCACTTCCAGCACAGAGTGAAGAACAGCTTCCTGAATGATTTCTTCCCCACACGCTTCACTGGCAGCTCTGTAATCGTAAAACTAGCTAAAAGTAGCTCATAGACTGGAATGCAGACAGAGTCGTTTAACCAATCAGTTTACCAATCTGATCAACAAACACTTTTGAAAGAAACTTAATAAATGTTGGTCTAAAGGAACATGTCTTCTTATTGATCTATTTCATCACAATCAGATACTTTATTTAGAAATTGTTTTTGAGTTATTTTCCAATAAAGGGCTGGTATGAGTTAGAGTTTGTTCAGTTGAAGGACTGACAAGATGCAAAAATACCGTGACTGAAAATGTTCATGTGTTTCTGATTGAAGGATTTTCTTTTTTAAGCTATTGAGTCCACAAAATAGTTGATACACCTAAAGCTCTGTGTTCAAAACCAGGCCGGGACATTTCTGCATTGAGTTTCCATGTTCTTGGTGACTGTGCATGTGTGGGTTTTGTCCAGGGTCTCCAGCTTCCATACACACAGACCAAAAATGTGCTTGATGTTTACTGGCAGCTTTTAGATTGTCCTAAGGTGTGAGTGAGTGAATGAGTGGTTGTCTTCATGTCATGAAGGTTTGGAGACATTCTGTACGCACTGCTCTCAGAAACAACAAATGATTTAGCCAATGCATATATTAACGCCATAATTTCTCAATAAGCTTATTTAAAACTCTTGTGTGAGAGGTTGTAGACGACATGCTTTCCAAGTCTTTAATATTCAAGAAAGGATAACATATTTTAGGATATAAATGATTTAATTATAACAGCTAACCAGCCAGTATGATGTTTTTGTGTTTGTGTGTGTATTTCTTCACAGAATGTACATCAAGACAGCTGTCACAGACATAAACATAATAATGACTGCATCTCTGTCAATTTCACAGATATTTAAATAAACTGATATGTACTAGCTGAGGGTCATTAACACAGATCATGAATGATTGTGAAACACATTGTAATATAAATTTTAAGTTATTTTCAAGATTTCATCAAAACAGCTGAAAAATTGGCATCAAATGTGGAGGACAAAATCCACCCAGAGCCACAGACCGGTGAAACATTACCGCCGCCTTTCGGTGTGTGCTGCTTTCATGAACTCTAAGAAATTATTTATAAACCAACGTTACTTACACCGGGAACTCTTGCTGCAGACAAAAAGTCTAGGAGTGGAATCTAATGGGTGGCTGCAGAGGACACGTTGAATGAAAACATTTCTGGTGAACCATCTAGAAATTCGTCGCTTTTTGTCCGATTCAAGAATTCCCGAGCAGACCGTAAAGGCAGCACAGCACCTGCGCGTGGCTCGCAACATCACCGCCACGGTCAGGTAACGACTGTGTAAAGAAACGGGAAAGTACTCTGTGAGGTATTTGCGAGTCGAGAAGAGAGTTTACGTTGGTGCAAGCTTCCAGATTTTCAGACACCATGGCAGCTGTCGGTGGAGCCGCGTCACAAAGCTGAAGGTAAGAGACGAAAAGAAGAATGGCGGATTAATGTCCCCTGAACATCTGTTGGTTTTGTCCATCCAGACGTTAAATAGTTGATAACCTAAATCGTTAACAGACGACAAACATGTTAGACTTTCACTGTCTGTAGCGGGAGATTTAAAGTTTCCTAGTAACACACAATAACTTAAAAAAAACCCCACAGAATTAAGCATTATATTTCCTATGAGATGTTTTTAAACATTTGCATAAAGTAGATTTTAAAAAAACTATAGTGCAATTCAAATAATTAGAGGGAGAATCCTTAAAGTGATATAAAACAAAAATAGTTTAGTAGTTCACACCTCAGCCTGCAGGTTCTGGGTTCATTCTGTCTGAAGATGTCAGTATTTACATCTTCATGAAGGAAGGACCCTTTTATTTTATTTTGAAAAAGCCTGTTTTGAACTTGTGAAATGAAGGTAACTTGACACAAAATTACAACAACAAAAGCATCATTTTTTAAATAGCAGGCGGTATATAACTCAGATCAAGGCTGGAGATGCTCAGACACATGATAGGAGCTTCAGATGCAGAAGACAGGAACTGTTGAGTGTACGCACGACACACACACACACACACCCGCCCACCCAGTGTAGCCAGCTCATTACATCTGATTAACCAGATAGTGTTCCTTATACCACGTTTAAGAAAAGCATTTTAAAAACGTTTGTGTTTTAAATTTTTTTGTTTGTTTTTTACAGTTGGAACAACAATAATTTTTCCTGATTATTTATTAATATTAAATTAATCAATTATTGAGACAATTGTGATAGCAGTCTTACACTTTTAGTAAACATATAAATTGTTTCAGGATATGTGTAGAACTACACTGGCAAAAACAGCAGAATGTCAATATAATAAAGACTTTTCAAAGTGTGGCAGCAAAACCAACTTCCACAATGAGGAACTGAGGAAAGGAATCATAGAGCGCACAGCTGGCAACAGAGGAATCAAACAGGGCTTGTAACAGGAGGATCTGGCAGGGAATGAAGAAACTAGGAATAAAAACAAACCTCAGCTAGAAACAGAAGCCAACAATAACTAAGAAGACTTGGAACTGAGAAATAAAAACTGTGCTGAAACTAAATACAGAGAATTAACAGGAAACAAAGAAAAAGACAGAAAATAAAATTCACAGTACAACCCAAACTCCATCTCTTAAGGAATATAAAATGAACAACAACAAAGGCAAAGGAAACATAAATGAATTAAAACTTGGCCAATAAAGCTTGATTCTGAGTCTGAGTCTTATTTTGAAACTATACAAAGCTAAACACAAGCAAAGTCTAAATCAAAACAAGTATACTAAAAATAAAAATAACTTACTGTAAATATCCTACTACTTGTACTGCTTATAACATTCAAAACCTCCAAATGATCACAGATTGTACTGAAACATTAACAAGGTTGCTTATTTTCCCCTCACACTTCTTTTACAGTTTAATCCAATTCAGTTTTATGTTTAAAGCACCAGTTCACAACAAAAGTCATTTCAAGTTACTAAACAGAAACAACAAGTCCAGTTCATATCAGTCCAGATTCAAAGTTAATTACACACAAACATATTAGTCTATTGTAAAAAGTAATCTGATTCAGTAAGTTATGAAATGCCAATCAGTAAAAAAAATCCTATCTAAAGAACCGGCCGGTCCTGTGATGGACTGGCAGCCTGTCCAGGTGTAGCCCCGCCTCTCATCCCATGACTGCTGGAGATGACTGCTCCCCTCGACCCTGAAAAGGAATACTTGTGTATAAGTAATGACTGACTGAGAACCAGCTGATTAGGTTTAGTTATCATTTCAACACAATCCTCCATCCTGAGCAGCACAAACTAGTGACTGGAAAGGAGCAACTCCCGTTTAACAAGAAAAAACCCTCCAGCAGAACCAAAACCAGGATGGTCCATTACCTCAACCCACTGGAGTCTGAGGAGATGGGAAAGAGACAGACAAATACAGAAGGGTTTGACCACTTGTCATTTCCATGGAAAGAGAAACAGAGTTAATATTAATGGCAGCAATAATAACTAGAAAAGCACTTATAGAACTCAGACCTCTACCAAGCACCTCATTTCCACCCATATTGTGATTTACACCAAAAAATAACAAAAATAACCTTTGTTGTATCAACTTTATCAGATTATTTGACCATGAAAACACCTTTAACAATTGGATTGACATTAATCTCATTGTTAGTTTAGTATAGTTCCGGAATAGGGCTACAACTGGTGGCAGCTTGTTGGAGTAGCTCTGTGACTTAGCTAGCACTTGCTAGCATTTTTTTGTTCTTTTTGAGTATTTCTTGCTAGTTTTTTCTTCTGGAAATATTTTCTAAATACTTTTCTTCTGATTCACTTTTTTGCCACTTGTTATGATGCGTAACCATGGCAACAAGAGACTTGTTTACAAGAAAGAGCAGCTAACTGACATTTCTAAGGCTGAAATAATCCTCAAATTGAAACTCTGGGTCCCTGATGAGCTCAAAAGAAGAAGACATGGATGCAGAGCAGGAGCACAGTGAAGAGAGAGAAAGAGGAAGTTTAAACATTCACTTCCATCAGTCATATTGACAAATGTGAGATCTCTTTGCTAACAAAATGGATGAACTTGAAACTCTGTTGAAGACCCAGTCAGAGTATCAGGAATGCAGCATCATGTGTTTTACTGAGACATGGCTAAAGGAACATATCCTGGACTCCAGCGTGTCTCTGTCTGGCTTTCAAACAATACGGACAGACAGAGATTTGAAGAGGAGNGAAGAGGCTGAACAGATTGATAAGGAGGACTGATTCTGTCCTGGAGACTGAACTGGAGTCTCTTGAGTTGATTGTCCAAAGGAGGATGAAGAACATGATGGAAAACCCTCATCATCCTCTTCAGAACACAGTAACTCAACAACAGAGTGTCTTCAGCCAGAAGATTCTTCATAATCCGCTGCAGCACAGACCACTACAGGAAATCCTTCCTGTCCACAGCTAGAACCCTCTACAATGACTCCCTGAAGAAGAACTGAGCTACAACAACACTTAATTTCCCTTCGGGGATTAATAAAGTATTTTTGATTTGATTTGATTTGATATTCATAAAAATCACTTTTCAGTAATGGTGGTTTTCTTCTGGATCGATCTCCAGAGCGTTTGAAGGAACATCAAATCTGTTACACACGTCTGATTCCAGAGTGTATCTTTTGGTATTTGTTGCAGGTTTATACCATAGTTTGTTCTTTCAGTGATAAAGAAAAATCTGAAGGTTCTCTATTGTTTCTTTTCTGTATCATAGTTTCCAGAATTTTGTCACAATCCAGATCAATCCTTGATCCAGATCAGTTTTTGATCCAGATCAGTCCTTGGTATCGTATATTGGGAACTCACCCTGTATTATTTTATTTTTTTTACTGAGCACCTGGATCATTTATTGTGGAGTTACATGCAGATATGTTAAACAGCTCTATCTCATAATGATGAAGCATCATTAAAATAATTTGTGGATCCAGATGGTGATCCAGATCACCTCCAAAATCTACTCACTTCTTCTTTGGGCCATTTCTGAGTTTTCCTGTGGATTTCATCCAAATCCATCCAGAACCTTTTGAGTTATCTTGCTAACAGGCAAACTAAGAAATGCTGGTAAAAACATGATGTCATGGAGGAGGTAATAAATACAAACATGGAGAGTAAAAGGTGAATGTTCATTCATGGAAAAGCCAATAACAATTCTCCTCTGAGGGTCATTTTAAGTTAATTACAGATTCTGGAAGTGTGGTGTGTAAACTTTCCAACAATGTTTAATACATGAAAATCTAGACATATGTACTGAAGTTGTGGCCAGTTCAATGCTGGCATCCCTCATGTTAGTTTTGTGAGAAATCAGGATTCAAAGTTTTAATTGATTTACCACCCAAGTGTGGGGTTTTAACAAAAGCTTCCCGTATTTGCATTACTTAGCATAAAGCCAGCACTCAACTAAGTTAAGTGGCTGTTAATACTGGGGTAGCTTATGTAATTTTTGGGTGTTGCTAATTAGATGACCTTGAAGTTTTGAAACTCACCTCATGAGAAAATGATAATGTTCTAGGGTGCTTTCTTTTAGTTGTAGGTTTCTTGCTGGAGGTAGTTATCTCCATAGTATGCCTGTTAGCTTCAATGTGTCTAATTATTCCTATGTTCTGCCACTCTTTCTGCTGCTAAAGAATCCAGTATGTATGCTTTAAGTTAACTTTGGAGAAAGTTGGAAAGAATTTTCTTTTCTTCTTCTATAGCATTTACAGTCAAAGTTACAGATCTTCCCAATTTATTTTTCCTTTGTCAGCTTCAAATGTTATGTTAGCAATATCTTCACTACTACTACTACTACTACTGTCATTTAGCAGACGCTTTTATCCAAAGCGACTTACATTGAGAGAACATACAAGGAAGAATTCAAAGAGAAGGAAAAAAATATAAGGAGGCGGACTGTTTGGAGTCCAGTTTAATTCCGACGCTGATACATCAAGTGTATCA